>CM067518.1:19948871-20003871 GCA_034509495.1 Acestrorhynchus altus
TAAAGAGAAGACGTCAGAGATAAGCAAACAGCTGACTGGGCTGAGAGGACGTTCACAGTATATGTACAACAGCTTGTCAGTGCAAGACCATTATAACCCAAATCAGTTGAGTTGTGCAGCCTGCACTCGAGTGTGTACCGGTGCATCCTCAAGCTGTTGATTTTGGCCTGTGTTACTGAGAGTCGACACACACCAGTGAATTTCAAGCAGCCTCTCGGGTGACAGGGCCAGTGTTCAAAACAACAGCGGGCAGGTATGCATGTCACACTGACAGAGTGAGTGCAAGAGGAGAGCAGATATAATGCACACACACACATACACATTCACATATACACACATGCACAGACATAAACGTATACACACACGTCCTCCAGTCCAGCTTTGTGTAGGAAATCATGCTATTCTGTCTGAAAGAAAGCTTCGTGGGTGTATGTGAGAGGTGTCAATCAAACACCAGTGCTCTGTCCTTTGAGAGAGAGAGAGAGAGAGAGAGAGAGAGAGAGAGAGAGAGAGAGAGAGAGAGAGACTGTTATCTTGCTGAAATTAACACAGACATGAGCACTCACCTGTCAGCACTGTATACAACAGAGGGAGGATGGACACTGTGTGTGTGTGTGTGTGTGTGTGTGTGTGTGTGTGTGTGTGTGTGTGTGTGTGTGTGTGTGTGTGAAACGCTTGAAGTCAGTGATCAGGAACAGCCAGACAGATATGAGAGAGTGTTGTGGTAATGCCCCTCCAGCTTCTACCTGGCCTGAGAAACACTGATAAGGAGAGAGAGAGAGAGAGAGAGAGAGAGAGAGAGAGAGAGAGAGAGAGAGAGAGAGGGTGGGATGTAGATCGAGAAAGAAGTGACAGAAGAAAAAAGAGCAGAGGGAGAAAGGGATAGAGGGAGCGAAATAGACCTTGTATGGTCACTTCCTCCGGCCACCGTAGCATTAAGAATTTCTATAGACGATTCTCTAATGGCTTCACATTACAATTCTAGACGAGTAGATGACTTCATTATGCTGCTTAGATCAGAGGAAGTGTGTGTGTGTGTGTGTGTGTGTGTGTATGTGTGTGTGTGTGTGTGTGTTTGCGTGTGCGTGTGCGTTTGCATATTAATGCAGAATTGTAACATATGTACTGTATTACTGTGCGTAATAGACTCTCCTCTAAAAGTATTGGAGTGAGAATGTGAGGTCAACCTCTTCATTTTTGCTGTAGACTGAAAACATTTTGGTTTGACATTTAAAGATCAATATTTCAGCTGTTATTTCCAGGTATTTACATCTGGATATGATACACAGTTCAAAAGATAGCACCTTCTGTCTGAACCTACCCGTTTTTCTTAACATGACTTGTGCTTGCACGGCTTCTTCACGGATGGGCTGATTAATCTTCATTGATAATGTGACGCATGATGGCAGCAGTACAGTGAACGCCCACGCCTACAGAAACATTGTGGCTGCCAATTTAAAGAATGATGCAAACAAACTGATTAGGATTCATTATGCAACAAGATAATGACGTAAAAGGCACTGGCAGAACTACAATGGAGTTCATCAGGGGCAAGACGTGGAAGGTTTTAGTCACTCTCCAGACTTAATCCTTATAGGGCTGCGTTTGACCTGCTAAAGAGGAGAGAGAGAGAGAGGGGAGTAAACCCCTAAAATAAACATCACCTGAAAGAAGCTGCCACGAAAAGCCTGGAAAAGTATCACAAAAGAAGAAATGTAGTGATGCGAGTGGGTCACAGGCTTGATGGCCTCACTGCAAACAATTTTCAACAAAATATTGATTCATTTTACGTCTTATTCACTTTAATCTGTTTGAAGTTTATCTGGTCTAATACTTTTGATCACAAGAAAAAGGGGTGGGTTCAAAAAAAGGTGCTATGTTCTGAACTGTGCATCAGATCCAGATGTGTTTTGGAGGATATATATAATGCAATTACACCCTTTAAAGAGCAAATTTTGTTAAATAAGAATATATATATATATATATATAATTTGATGTAATATAATCATATAATTAGTCTTAATAATAATACAGCCTGATCATAATCAGAATAATATAGGAATATTCTACTACAAGCCAACAGAGAGGCAGAAGCATAGGCATGAGATTTGGTTTTGGTCACTGAGGTGGTCTGCTGATGCTGCCAACAGCATGCTATAGTAATATCTGCACATATGGTTTGCAATATGTCGATAAGACCATCCCATTTTGTGGAACCCTATGAAGCGACCCCTCTCCATCTCTTCCACCAGTCCAGATTGCTTTTGAACTCTTCTCCGAGGTATACTTTGCTTGCAAAGGATGATTTCAGCACAGCATGACAACATGGGACAAACATATATGCATCAGACCTACCCTGCAAGTTTCCTTCCAGTTGACTCCTTCTAGGAGCCAACTATGTTTTTCTGATGATGATTGTAATATGGGCCGGGCACTTATTCCTTACACTGTGTCAAAATTGCACGATGAATGCACCAGTAGGAATGCTCCAAAACGTTCTTACATTCAAAGTTAAGTTGTGGAGATACAAGGATTTTTTTCATGACAGCAACTATTTGCTCTAGTAGTGCTGTTACTCCTGGTGTATTCAGAAGTGTGTATTGCGTCATATTGTAGTGTAATTGACCTTCTGTGCTGTTTATTTTGTGACTGGTGTTTTGCATTTTTCCTGCTGGATGTTCTTCAGCTTAATTAGAATCATGTTCAAACAGTTCATTTCCTGAGTGCTTTTTTTAGGGGTCTGATTGTAATTCCTCACGTTGATCGTGCTCCTCTCTCTCCACAGGCTGTCGAGGGAAGCTGTGTGGTTTCGGGGCTACGTGTGAGAGGGACCCGGCAGACCCTTCAAAAGGAGACTGCTTGTGCAAAAAGGTGGCGTGTCCGTCGGTGGTGGCACCTGTCTGCGGTTCCGACTCCTCGACCTACACCAACGAGTGTGAGCTGGAGAAGGCGCAGTGTAGCATGCAGAGACGCATTAAGGTGATGCGCAAGGGGCCATGTGGTAAGTTTAGTCGACCCTTCACCCTTGTACTGCACACGCGCACGCACGCACGCGCACACACACACAGACACACATCTGTTGAAGCAGATGTCTATGTAGCCACCACTACAGACCACACAACCCCATTGTTTGCGTCCTCCACATTGTTTCCCACATTCATGATAAAATGACACACATAACACTACTTGTCCCAGTAATAATCATCTATTAGCATATTTATGATATGCATAAAATCTAGTGGGAGTTCCTCGCTAGAGAATGGGGCCTGGGGATATGGGGGGAGGGGTTAGTGTGCCAGTGTGTCTGTCCCTGAGTAACAGCGAGTGATGCTTGTTCAGGCCTGACCCCATTATTAAACAGCGTTCTGCGTCGACCAGCCTGACCAGCATAAGCAGCAATTACTGAGCCTTGTGGAACAGGACGTCCATGGCCTTCCAGCGGCCCTAATTAGCTGCCTCTCATGCCAACTACGGTGGGGAGAAAAGGAGTGTGAAGTGAGCAGAGAGACCTATCTCCTATCTCCACTCCCCATTCACAAACACATAAAGGATGGCAGTCGCTCGCTGCGTTAATGCTTGATTAACATACCGCTTCATGTTAAGTAGCTCCTGATACCCAGCGGGCTGCTAATGGACAGCAGCCTCCCTGTCATTTCCTTAATGAATCGGCCACCATGACCGGCACTGCAGGTCGCCTTCTCCTCCCACTGCTGGCTGAGCTCTCCTCAACTAACTAGGGGGAGCGTGAACACTGTATCCTCTGAAGGACAGCGGTGGCCAGCTAAAGAGCAAGAGTGATCTCCCGTGTGTATATTTATATTCCTTTAAACGCCTCACCTTGCATTCGGTTTATGTCTCCTCGTAACTCCGAGACGAGAGATTGGCTTTTGATTATGTAAATAAAGCTTTCAAATCCGCACCACATTAATGTTCATAAGCAAGAGAGGAGATATTTTATCACGGGGTTATTTCAGATGATATACACCAAGCAGAACATTACAAGCACCTCACTGTCCATTTTATCAGCTTCTCTTACCATACCTCCACTTACTGTTTCTCTGCATACTTTGCTGGCCTCCTTTCACCCTGAGCTTCAGTGGTTAGGACCAGCACAGCGCAGGTATTATGTGCTGGTGAGTCAGCACTGCAGTGACACTGACATAGCGAGGATGTGTTAGCGTTGGTGTGTTGCACTGGTGCAAGTGGATCAGACCCAGCGGTGCTGCGGGAGTGTTTAAACACTGTGTCCACTCACTGTCCACTCTATTAGACACTTCTACCTAGTTGCTCCACCTTCTTTTAGATCAACAGAGCTCATCTCTTTGTGTTTGGTCATCCCCTTGTCCTTCATCAGGTGCTCACAGGATGCTGGCCACTGGACGTTGTTAGGTGGATATTGCTGATCTCCCACCCTTTGACAGGTGCCACTGTAACGATAAGCAATGGTATGCTTCACCTGTCGGTGGTTTTAATGTTATGGCTGATCAGTGTATTTAATTAATGCTTCAATTAAATACCTAACTATGTAATCTCGGGCTGGCGACAGGCTGATAAATTCAGTCTGAATATTCCCTTGACAATGACAGTACAGCACTCGACTGTGTTTTGTGTCCTAAATCCATAAGTAGGTGCTCATAAATATCAAGTATCCCCAGAGGCACACAGAACGACAAACCAGTTGTTGTCAGCCTGGAGCTTTGGAGCCTGGAGACCATTGTCTAAAAACGGCATTCGGGTCTGTTTTTTGCATATTTTTTAAGAATGACTTTTCCGTGAAGTCCTCCAGGCCAGTGATCTCATCCTCCAGGCCAGAGAAATGTGGTCATGTGAATGAAACGCAACCAGTGAGGATGGCTGTAGTCTATAGCGCTGCTTGACCGAACAGCTACAGTAGCAACTAGCTTCACTACTTTATATTTCTGCTTGTACAAAGAGTGTGATGATGATGATGAGCTCACTTCTTTACAGAATGCCCACATTTGGAGTGTTGGCTTGTCAGGAAAAAGTCTCCCATGTGAAACAGACCATAGAGAGGAGCAGAGTGTATTTCTGTCTACTGTTAAAACATAAAAAATATTACTTCACTCAGAATGGCCATAGTGCTGCAGAACTGCTGAATGTCTGCAAATGTTGTTGTAGGTTTCAGTTTACAGCCGAGCAGGTTGTTTAAATTTACTTTTATTTCATTAAAGTAGTTAGTAATAGTGCACAGCTTTGTCCATTTGGGAGCCAATGTGTGCATTGCTGGTGTCTCTTTAAACACTCAAATGGTCATTTTTTTTGTTTTTTTTTTACATTTTCTTTTTCGTTCGTTTTGACAGGTCTGATATCGATGGAAAATAAGCATCTATTTCTGCTGTTTTATCTGAAAATGCATGCATTTGTATTTAACAGGAGAACATAAGCAAGGCTTCTAAGTGGCACTATTGTCTAAGCGCTGACCCTATTATCATGTGATTGCTAATGATGTCGCAGCTACATTTGACCAGGAGTCATGCAGACCTATATTTACACCATGGTATCTGGATTGTATCCTAATAAGAACTAAATCATATGCATTTACACTTAGTAATCAAATGCATCTCTGGTTAGACAGATCAGATTGTTGTGTGGGACAGAATATGCAAAACCGCTCATTATGCGGCACCCAGTTGCTCATCTGTTCAGCCTGTTCTTCAGACAGTGAAGGCAACAGCTTTGGCAATCTATGCTGACAAGAACACCACTGGGTGCCCCACTGGGGTGAAGTTTCATTTATACAGGGAGGAGTTTTGGTTTAACTGCTGGCAGTTCTTGTTGTCAAATGAGCCTTGTGAGTGAGAGTGATGCGTTGCACGGGTATGTCATGTGGTCCAAATGTGTCTCAGACCGCCTCCTGAAGTGGATTGAGAGATCAGATTTGTATCTGCTTAAATGCACGTTGGGTGTGTTTACAGTTGCATGTTTACATCCTGATTCAGCAGATGGATGAAGTGACCATGCCTAAACAGGGTCCTAGAGTATAATAGAGCCTGCTCCATCGCCCCCTGTCCATCAGTGGTATGCAGTGGAGCTTTTGTGATAGAACTGGCAGTTAATGTTCTCCTCCAAGCATGTTCAACTATCCATTGGCTTTGAAACAAAACGTTATTTCCAAATGTTTCAATATCCCCTAAGCCCACATCCTGCTCTGTTTATATCCTGATATAAATATAGATATAAATATCCATATATTTCCCAGTCTTTGTCCTGGCTGGTGGGTTAATAAGGAAATAATGAATTATCCCAAACAGTGATGGGAATTACACTTTACAGTGTATCCAACAATAATGGCAGCTTTGTGAAAGCTGATAATGCTGATAATCCACTACACTTAAATATTAAAATAGTGATATAGAAATATACATATAGCATATAGTAAAACAAGAGTTTGAACTGTAAACCTGTTCGAGTTTAAGGGGGGCTTAAGTAGGATGGCTATCTTGCTTTGATTGTGGTAATATTGAACTTGTAGGTGGTCAAATAGTCTCCTGCTGTTTGAATAAAGTGATGGTGCATGTGTTTGGTTTAAGCTTTAGTGTGTGTGGGTTTGGGGTGTGAATTTGTGTGTGTGTGTGTGTGTGTCTGCTTGTGTGTGTAAGTGGATCAGTGGGGCTCATTGCAGCGTGCTGAGAGCCAGTGCTGGATGGGCAGAAGAGCAGCAGGGCAGTGGGCCGGACCGCAGGATCAATGGCCGGATTGATCACGGCTGCAACTGAGCTGTGTGTGTGTGTGTGTGTGTGTGTGTGTGTGCACTCAGCGCGTCCAAAACTACTGACTGTTACTTCTACATTCACTCTAGCTTCAATCAACCTTGCTTTCTCACTCCCTCTCTCCCTCTTTCTATGTAATACTATATCTGTACAAGAAGACAAATACGGTGTGAGTGTACAGTAACACTGCTGCCAGAATCAATCATATTGTAATGGCAGTAGTTCAGATATCCAAACGAAACACCTGTGAAAGCAGTTGTATCACTTTCATTGGCAGTGCATTGACTTCTCTGTTGGATTTATTTACATAGAACAAAAGGAAAACAGCTGATATCTGATGATCAGTGATTATGGATGCATGGATGAAGAATTTCTGGGCTGGGAATGATACACAGTAATTGTTTCTTTCATTAGGATTCATTCGGAATAATGTGATGGGAAATGGTTCATCACAGATAAACTAGTTGTTCTGATTTTTTTTACAACGGTGCTGATAGGATCCAGTGAACCGTTAGGTTTTAATACATTTAATACATACATTAGAAGCAAGAGTCAGATATGGCCAATATGTGAGTGTATGGTGTCGTAATACAACACGCCAGACTGGTATGGTTCTAGAGGTTCCTAGTAGTGTCATGTGATAATCCCTCCCATGCAGCTTGAATATTCTCACTGCAGTTGGGGTGGAATGTCGATGGTGTGTCCAGTAGCATCCCACACATTTTCAATCAGGGATAGGTCTGGCAATGTGGCTGGCCATGGCATATTATCTATGTCTCATAGTATGTGTTCAGAGAAGGTAGGACCACTGGTTGCAGGACCTCATTAACCTAACGATAGGCTCTCAGAGTGCCTGAAATGAAGACCAAAGGTCATCTAGCATCATATATGAAATTGCACCCCTCACCATGAAACCAGGCTTTCTGGACGTTTGGGTCATAACTACAAACCACTGATCTTGGTGCTCACCACAGTGCATCCACAAACAGATTTGTTGGTCGTCTCCATTCAAACAAAATCGCCACTAATCCCTGAAGATGACCCACTGCAGTGTGAGTCCACGGCACACAGCAGTTGCACATCGCAATTGGTATTTTTGATTAGGCCAGTATTCAGTGTCTTCAGCATCAGGCAATGTATTTACAACCAGATCTCGCAATAGCTGTAAGCCCAGAGGGTTATTTGATTTGTTTGAAGCTATATTGAACCATGCATTTGGGAAGCCATTCAACAAAGCAAACCATTCGAATTCTTGAAAGAACCATCGCCTGTACTAAAGAACCCCCGGAGAACATTGTTTTTCTTTTTAATGTTTCTCTAAAACAGAAATTCTCACAATGTCACTTTTATCTCTTCTCTTCTTTGTGTGTCTCTGTTTTGTTTTGGTCTTGTTTCCGCCCTAGCTATGCCTCGTTCCCACCTGTGTCTCGTTTCTTACCCTGTCCATTTGTTAATCAGCCCCAGGTGTTTCTAGTCTTGTCTGTTCTTTGTCTGTGTGGTTGTTTTTGTCTGTTTCTATGTCAGCGCGCTTCGTCTATGTATCCTGGTGTTTTCTTTTGCCCATAAATATTCGAACCCTCGCCTGTTCTCCAGCACATTCCTGGCATACCACTATGAATATTGGTGATTGATTAATGATTGATAAATGTCAAAGAATTTATTCACAATAATTAGTAAATAAAAAAAAATCCATATTTTGCAGATACTGATGCCACAATCATTTTCCATTTGAAAGCAGAACTCTCACTATATTCCATACATCAAATTCGTAAGATTACGAATGAAAATCAATTCAAACAACTTAAAAAGAACTACTAATTCATTTAATTTCTATTTAACAGATGCTCTTATCCAGAGCCACTTCTAACTGTAAGTGACTTTAGATGTATTCCTCATTGACTCTTATTGGTACAGGGCTGGGAATCCAGGTGTTATTCATTATGTTACTGATTTCAGTTAACAGTTCAATCATGAAAGAGCCTTTGAAAAGTGCAGAAATGTCTGACTCCAGTGACTGTGTGGGGATGTTTTTTTCATCTATAATTATAGGCTGTAATTCCAGTAACCGACTGCTAATAATTACTGCAAAAGAAAAAGCAGAACAGTTGGTTATCCACTTCCCAGCAGGTGCTATATGGTCATTAGGGTGAAACAGCTTGACGTTGTGGTATCCTAGGTGATGGCTGAGGTGTTTCAGGTAGTTGCTGAAGTGTTGCTATGGTATTTCAAGCAACACCCACTATAGCATCCAACAGAAATACCATAAGAATGTCTTGCAACACTATAGCTCTCATCTATCACTTAGCAACACCATATCAACCACTTGGCATGCCATTGCAACCATCCAAAAAATATGTATTTTCAGCATAGAAAACACCCAGGATTATGTAGAATACACCTGTAATACAGTAGCAACCTCTTTGCAACACCAGAGCAAGCACATTGTAACATCATAGCAACCAGATGGCAAACACTAAGCAGCACCCTCTGTAGGAACCAACTGAAATACCTTAGCAACCTCCTTGCAACACTGGAGTACCCATTTAGCAACCACCTAGCAAGACCAAAGCAACCACCTGCATTACAACAGCAGCATATAACAGCACCATAGCAACTACCTCCCAAAACACCCTTCTTAGCAACTGTCTGGAAGTGTGCAACAATTTCACTTTTCCTCAAGGATACATTTTCCCATTTTCCCATCAGCCAATTCTACATGTTTAACTCTTATTAGTGAGTGTGGGGGTCCTTTGTAACTACTGCAACATTCCCACACAGGGATGGAGTAGTTTCTGCTGCACACAGACTGTTGACTTCTTTTGCTCCCCAAATGAGGATATTTGTTGGCACGCCGTAGTGAGCCTCTAATGGAGAAATCAATGTGTTTGTCCTTCTATTGACAGTCAAAGCCATGTTCGTTAATTGAGGAGGTGCGCTTCATTTCTCCCAGATCCATTACCTGCGAACTGGATTTGAGGATATATGACACATATATACACACACACAGACACGTAACACAAGCAATCCTCTCTCCTGTCGCTCCCTGTCTCTCTCCCCGTCATTACACACTTGTCACATTGCAAGGTGCTATCGTACGAGGAGCAACAGCAGCTGTGGGTGCCCGTAGTAGTAATAGCTGTACTGCAGATCTCCCCCATAGTGCAGAAACAGGAGGTGAGACATCCCTGGAGATGCTGAAGTATATGATTTTTCCACAGAACACTGTTCAGTCAATATCAAAGCACAGTTTGGAGTTTGCCCTCGGGGTAAGTACTTAAAATGATCCCTACAGTGGCGGGATCGGCATAATTCCTATTAGATGCTGTGAAAGCGCCATCAGGGCACAACTCCCCCTAAAAATCCATGGTGGAAAGGTAGTTATTAATGCTCACAAGCTGTTGACATAGGCTACGCAACCTGACAGTTTAATGAGCACTTGCCTTATTAAGTAATTACTTGTATAGACGTTCATTGACAATTTTATCAGGTACGGTTTGCATATACCAGGGGTATGCAATCCCATTCCTGAAGTGAAAAATTCCTGCACAGTTTGCTGATTTTCCTTCTGTAACAGACTTACTAAACCTGGCAATTAACTGTTGAGTTGAATCACGTGTGCTTGAACAGGAAAAGAACAAAGCTAGGCAAGAATCTGTCACTTTGGGACTGGGATTGCCTACTCCTGGCATATACAGTACTGTCCAAAAAATGTAATCCACTCAGAATGGCTATGTAGTACAATGTATTCATTTTTCCAGGTATCTTTAAAGTAATTCAATATAACATAATGGACTTGGAGTTTTATGGAAATAAATGAAAAAAAAAAAATGGAGCGTTTCTATTGGTCCATTCATACAATGTAAAGAACGATGGCCAGGGCTCTGAGTGGCTGAGTAGCTCTAACACTCTAGCACCATGATCTGAGGATCACAGGTTCAAATCATGGGTCATGCTCCTTGCCATTGCCAGCTGAGGTCCAAAATTGGCCATGCTCTCTCTGGGTGGGTAGATGGCGCTCTTTCTCCACATCACAACCAGTGTGGTGCTGCGGTACAGGCATCTGTACAGGCGGAGCTGGGGACCTGGCGCTTTCCTCCAAGCGTGTTGACTGCCCAATGGTGACTGGCTTCAGATGTATCGGAGGAAGTATGTGCTTGTCTTCACCCTCCTAGTGTTCATATGTTCATATGGGGCATCATATGTGATGAAAGGATCCTTTTCAGTTTCAGTTGCTTAAACTGCTGATCATTCCAGAACAATAGACCGGCCGTCAGAAAGCCACCAATTTCTCATGACTGTAGGTGCACTTTGTAGACTTTGCTCATGATGCCCCTGATAAAATGGCCAGTGCTTACAGATACTTAATAAACTGGCAGCATATATGTCCAGAAGTATCCAGACACCTGTTTGTTCAACATTTCGTCCAAAATAAAGGCTATCAGTAGGGAGTTGGCTGCAATAATACCATCTGCCCTTTTGAAAAGGCTTTGCAGTTCCATTCAGCCACAAGAGCATTAGTGGGGTCAGGCTCTGATATTGGGCGATTAGGTCTGGCTCACAAACAGCACTTCAGCTCATCCCAAAGGTATTCGATGCTTCATCACTACAAAGAACACAATTTCACTGCTCCACAGTCCAGTGCTGGGGAGGTTTAAAGCCTTTCTACCCCAGCTCAGGTCTGGTATTGTGCATGGTGTGACTTTAGCAGGTTTGTTCACAGCAGATCTAAAGCATCCCATTCTATTTCCAATGCATTTCAGTGGCAATTACATGACAGTGTATACACACGTTAATGATTTCGTTGAAGTGGATGGAATTGGATGGGAGTGGAGGGTGGTTCCCTGACTTGCTTTTAATGACTTTAGAGAAGGAACAAATTGTCTTACCGTTGCGTGGAAGTCAGTGTGAAAGGCTTTTATTACAAGTCATTTTGGGATTCTGGGATTCTGCCAGATAGTATATTCAAGTACACTTGAAAACAGCAAAAAGTAGAGATGGGTTTGGTTGCCACAGGGCAACCAGGGCAACACTAGAGACTCATGAATAGGGGGGAAAGCTTTCACAAGGGTGGCATTATGAAATTGGCATAAAATTAATTTAAACAACAATTTCCATAATAGCAGTATTTTTCTTTGAAAAGATCGGTCAGTCAAACTTGACTTATCTTCTGTCCACCCACTAAGACAAGCTACATATCAAGCAGTGATAACAAGCAATGTAAGCGATCTATTGTCTCATCTTTGCAATGCTGTCACTTAGTCACAGGATACCAAAATATTGGAAAATGAAGGTTAACAGTTAAATAACAGAGAACAACTACTGATGATTTATACAAATAATCTATATTTATTGGGAGGGGGAGGGGCTAAAGAAACATAAAAACCCACAAACAGGTCTAACAATGTCCCAGAAGTCCCCAGAAGCAGGCACTAAATGATAAGCAATACTAATATCCAGGACCAGTGGAAACCCTGGAACAATGTCTTCTCCTTACTTCACATTTGTGGCTGAGATGCCCTTGAGCAAGGTGGTGAGGTGGTTTCCCACCGATCTTGGTGTGTTTTCTCACAGCCCTGAATCACTACTGTGTGTGTGTGTGTTCACAGTCACAGATAAGTTGTTATATTGCTGCGCAGAGGCTGTAAAGGGTTACTAATTCTAACAAAGTAATTAGTTTGATCTCTGTGTCAGTGTGTGATGATTTTGGCCTACGTTTTGCCCAGTGCTGACTTGGCAGGCCTGAAGCTACTTGTTAGAAATAGCCTTGTAGCTCCAGAACACAAGTGAAGAACCTGAGAAACGTCAGGTATCTTGATGCCTTGCTCATACAGCGTTCATTACATTACAGGCCTGAACGAATAGCCATGTGATGGATGGAGCTGGTTAAAGGCTGGTTAAGGTGCAAGGGCTGGTGTGTGACTTGCCCCAGCAGGACGTGACTTGGAGTGAAAGCTAAGCCGCTGCCTTCCCCACTGTTTGATTGTTCCTCATGACAGCTCTTTACTCAGACGCAGCTGGCCTCCGGGCGGCATCTGCATGGCTGTGGAGGCGCTGACACGGCACGGCCACCAATGCCTGCCGTAAATGAGTTTTCACTCTCTCGCCCCACTGTGTGGAAGTGTGTGCTGGCCTGTGAATGAGGGAAACTACAGTATGGAAGGGGTTTGTGTGTGTACGTGTCAGTGTGTGTGTGTGTGCGTGTATGTGTTGAGCAGCTCTTACTCATACACACATACCTCACCTGTCAGTGTGACATGGGACTCTATTCACACTCATCATCAGCTCCTCCTCTGCTTCCACACTCCATCTGCTGGAGGATCTCCACGCTGTTCTCCACACTTCTCAGCCTCCCTGCAGAATATATTTAGCTGGGATGACGTCTGCTTGCCCGTGGCTCGCTTTGGCTCAGAACCAGTAGTCCCTTGTCAAACGATGAGATCATCGTGACTTGGCCATTCGTATGGCAAACTAACACAGCCCCTCCACTCTGACCGTTCCAAGCGATTTCATGCGCTTTAAGCTCCTTTCTGAAGCTGCATCTGGTGTGGCTTTTGATTGGTGATTGAAGCTCCCCTTTAAGGCCAGGTGATAAGGCTTAGAATCTTATCTTCATTCATTAAGGATAATTATAAAACTCCATTTTTGGCACCATCTGAACTCCACCTGTTCTTTCCATTGGACCAACAGAAATAGACCCAAATCATTTCCAATACCATACATTCCATACACTCAGACACCAGATTTTCACAGCAAAACGCATTTCCTATTGCTCACTTTTAACTCTGAAAAATATTTCAAACCGAGGAAAACAAAAGGCTTATTCTTTTGAAAAGAACTGAACTAAGATATAAGAAAACCCCGCACTGCAGGGGACATGTGGCCTTTATTGCTACAATCTCTTCTTGTTCCAAAACATTTTCTCTCAAACTCAGAGCCCTTTGTTCTCTCTGTAATTTCAGCTCTAAAGCCCCATCCACATGACAGAAACATGACAAAAAATACTGTTTTTGTCTGTACTTTGGCCTCCAATCCACATAAAAATAGCATTTTAGGTCACTGAAAATGGAGACTTTTGAAACATCCATTTTCAATGGACTGAGCAGCAGCAACATTTTCAAAACATATATTTTTGAAAGCATTGATGTGGCACTGCTAGCATGGTTAGCACTGCTAGCACTGCTAGCTTGAGCATGGTTCTTATTTTTATAATAATAATAATAATAATAATAATAATATTAATAATAATAATAATAATAATATTAATAATAATAATAATAATATTAATAATAATAACAATAATAATAATAATATTAATAATAATAATAATATTAATAATAATAATAATAATAATAATAATCTGGGCTAATATGGGCTAAATGTGGAGGACAGATTCCTCTGTGTCTTAGTTTACTATCATGCTGTTTTGTGGTGTTATGAGCGATTTTTTTTCCCATTCCTTGGAAGTAAATGACATACAGCACCACATAGTGAACCAAAGTGGCAAAGTTAACTTTAAAAGTAAAAAGTTAAAGTAACATACTAACATTCAGTTTGCAAAGTGCAGACCACCGTGGCTAAGGCAAGGACGCGGTACTTGAGAAACTTGGGCTGGAATTATAGGTGGCTTCGGCTGATGATGCATGAAGCCACACACACGAATCTTTGCTATGAGAAGTTCAGGAGAGAGGCATGCAGTTGAGTAGAAGATGGGTTTTGGGTGCTTGTGTGCAAAATCGCTCGTCAAAATGATTCTGAAGGCAGCTCTGCCTCTGAGGCAGAACGAATTCAATTGATTTGAATGACCCATGAAAATCCTCAGAGCTTAATGTGTGGATGCATTGCATGAAAGGTGTACAATTCAGTTTTACATTTTGTTGTTGTTTAAGAAATTATTTTCATATGGTGCTGGTTTCTCAGAAAACTGCATGGAAGGCAGCATGTTCTTTGGTTACTTGCTTAAGTGATGTTGTGTAGGCAAGCTGTCAAGAATGCTGTGTTAGCTACTGAACATGAGTGATGGCATGTGATTTACCTTACATGCAATGCATCTCATATAAAGGTCTGAGAACCAGTTGCATTTGTTCTGCCTCAGAGGCAGAGCTGCCTTCAGAATCTGAAATTGTAGTTCTTGTCATAACTCCATATTTTGTCTGAAATGCCTCAAACAGGTACATTCAATATTGAAGTTCACTGGTTCACAAAGTATTACCCAGCCCTGCTGTGCGAAGTTTGACAGTATTCTACAACAGCAGAGCAGCTGCAGAGCTGCTTTGTGTCCAATGCTAAAGCACTACAGTGTAATCCAGTTTGGCGACGGAGATGAGCTGCTGTCTTCTGTATGTATATAATGGAGGAGGTGTGCATTAGTGAAGGGTGAGGCAGACGGGGCACTCATAAATAAATAACAGGGCTTTCTTTTTCATGCCTGTGCTGCACCCATGCCTGCTTCATACGCGCTGTATAGGGCCATGTCCCAAATCCACCCCCGGAGACATGCATGCAGACTGCCGAATGGAAGCTTTCTCCTCTTGGATGATAATGGAGTTTCTGAATGCTATCGCTGAGGCTCACTCCGCTGCTCATCCACTGGCGGGCAGTGATACTTGTTAAACAAATCCTGTCTTTCTCCTTCTGTCTCTCTCTCTCTCTCTCTCTCTCTCTCTCTCTCTCTCTCACTCTCTCTCCCCTCCACCGTTTCCCGATCACCTCACAAGGACCGGGTGCAGTGTTGGAGAGAGATAAGGAAGATTACAGCAGACTGGGCACATTAAAAAGCTGCGTTTCCCGCGTACTCTCCTCTAATAGCAGACAGGAGCCGCTTTTACAACTTTTTACTCATGTATTTATGCATTTGACTTGCCTGAATAATGCATTGTTATTTTTCCCTCCACTCCACTCAGATGCACGAATGACACTGCAACAATAACAACAGCTCGGAGACAATAGTACTTTCTTTCTTATTCTAAGAAAAACACAATTATGATATCTTTTGTTAAGAGTGTACAAAACCCTATTTTGTATGCAGAATGCAAGGCTTCGGTATATACTCCGTCGCTGTACAGGTGTTTGTTTGAATATGAATGCTGGGTTGCTTTAAAGTGGAATTGATGGAGACATCCTAAGGAAACAATCACAGCCTCCTCTCATGTAGTCCTCTTGTAAAAAGGGGTTTGAAAGTGGTTTACCTCTTCAAGAGGTGTGCTTGCTGTAGGAGGTAATGGATATTGAGCGTTACATTCATTTTCATATCTTGCGTGGCCCACTGTCAGATAATTGATCCTGCAAGCAGCGCCTCCCCTCCTATTTGCTTCAGAATAATAACCCTGCTGTCTCTTTGTGCTCACTGGCTCCATCAGTAGATTAGCTGGAGAGTGCTGTTTTTGCATTATTCCACAAAGCTACCTTTGGGATAGCATATGTGTGCGTGTGCGTAGGCCTACATCCAATCACATGCATGCTATTTTTTCACTTTCTGAAAATTTTTCACTCTCTGAGGCAGATGAACAACAGATGAACAGCTATTGGCACCATGCCTAATGCCAGTAATGGGCTAGAGGGGTATGAAGCACACCAGCACTGAGATGTGGAGCAGTCGCACTATTTTCTCTCGCTCTGTCAAATACTTTTGGGGCGAGTTGAGAAGTTGGGGATGAGATGGGCTGGCGATCGTCCAACATCCTGACAACATCCTAATGCTCTTGTCACTGAATACTATCAAATCATCACAGCAATGCTCCAAACTCTAGTAGAAGCCTTCACTGCATAGTAGAGACAGTTTTGAGATAGTTGCTGCAGCACAAGCAGCATAAACTCCTCAGTACCATTGATTTCAGAAGAAACAATGAATGAGCAGGTGTCCCAATATTTTTGTCCATATACTGTAACTAGCAAGCATTGGAAGCTATATTATCAAAAAGTGTCCTGGTGTGAATTTGAGTGATCTTTTGAACTGAATGGGATAGATTTGGGATGGCAATTTTACACCAAAAGGGCAGAGGACACTTTATGCCAGGGGTCATAGGTTTTAGCTGCAACCCAACTCTAACACACCCCATTCAAGGCAGTAATTCGTTGGACCAGGAAGATGGTGTTGATTCTAAAGTCTGCAGGAAGGTACCTCTGAAGGAGCAGGACTGGTGAAGCCTGCTCAAAGCACTCCATGGCCTGGTGGTTCGGGAACCAGCCTTGTGACTAGAAGGTTGCCAGTTTGATTCCCTGGACTGGTAGGAAATTCCCTTGAGCAAAGGAACTGAATTCCCCAGGTGCTGCCCATGCCATGGTTAGGGCTGACCAACCCTCCAGACATGTGTGTTCTCTCAACCCTAATGTCTGAATTCACTAGTGTGAATGTGTGTGTTTCACTGCGTGGCTGGGTTAAATGCCTTGTTTTCAAAAACCTTGTTTGCATGGGATGGAAAACACTCAACGTTCAGTGGAAGTCAATGTAAAAATCATTTATTCCAAGTCATTTTGACATTGACATTGGCACAAATTTTGGCATGCAATTTCTCATCATGCCAACTGGTAAAATATCCCTACCATGTAAGCTACATTAAGGTCGTAGTTCCAGTACAAAACTAAAAAAGCAGATTTTGGACACCAAAGATGTCTTGGCTGAGGGCATACATTTTTAAACAGAGAAAGTTGTGTCAATTTGATTTCTCACTGAGTTGTTTCTTTAAGACATCCAGCCCTTAGAACACACACACACACACACACACACACACACACACACACACACACACACACACACACACACACACACACACCAGGTTATGCCATAATCACATAGCAGAGTGGCTGCTGGGTACCTGCCCTGTCTCTTTCAGGTTAATGCAGTCAGAGAAATGCTCTTCCCATCAGGCATTGGGGCGGGGAGGGGATAGCTTTGTCGTGACCCTCTGCACAGCTCTCTCTGCCTCTCCGAGGCACTCAGCCCCCTCTGAGAGGGGCCAGGTGGAGGACATAACAAGGACTGTAGAAGAACTCTATCTGCAGAACTGCACTTACAGCCTCTTCTTGGCTCACAGCTGACAATAGAAAATGACAGCCAGACCAATGAGTAAGAGCTTGGACAACCTGCATATTGTTGCTCCTTTTTTTCACTAAAGATTCCTTAGAGGACCGTGCCTTGTATATGAAGAACGGTTTAACCAGGCAATTTAGAGACATTTAAATGCTTAAGTGTATGTCCTGGATCTATGTAGAAATATTGGCTTTACCAAAGAACCACACACCAGTCAGGTAGGTCCCTCTTGTTCCACCAAAACAACGCAGACCTGTTGAGGCATGGTCGACACTAGACCTCTCAAGGTAGTCTGTGGTGTCTGGCATCAAGGCATTAACAACAGATCCTTACACTCATGCAAAGCCCTGTTTCCGCATGCACTGGAACACAGAACATGACAGGAAATGTTCAGATGATTTGTACTGGACATTAACTGGATATTATCTTTCCAGCCCCCCCAGTGTAAATACAGCAGGTCATTTACTGGAACATTCCCAATGTTTACAGAACAGACATTGTTAAGAAGGAGACCGGTCACTGGTTGAAATGGGAATATGAATTTCAGGTTTATAGACTGTCAAATCCAGTTCACCTTTTAGCTTTCAGATATGTTCTGTGTTGTGCAGATATGTTCTGCATGTTCTGCTGTGTGTTTTCTGCATCGCATTTTGAAAAATGTAACCACACCTGCCACTATTTTTGGCTCACCACTGCCCAATGTGTTACACTTACACCAGAATTGGGCACTGATTGATTTGATGTTAATCGATGATCGGTAGACCCGTGTAATTTGGTTGGTATCAGTGATTACTGTCATACAAGCTTGAGCTGAGAATAGACAGAGATGCTGAAATGGCCTTCAGACAGCGTTCTGTAGAACTGCTTTTATTGGATGGTTCTGAACTAATAAACCTTGCATCTAAATTTCCAAACCAGTTTTAGAAGCAAACAGTGCTGGTAATACACATATTTGTGTATGTGTGAGCATGCATGTGCGTCTGTTTGTCTGTGTTTGTGTGCTTTGGCAGAGTGTGCGCTGGCTCATGGGACGGATGATTTGCCTCAGAATGTGGCTGATTGTGCTCACATTTTGCTGGAAATCAGTCGTTCGCAGGGATCATTGCTTTTAGCCTAAATTTCATTGTTGCATCAAGATGAAAGCAGTGGTAAAAGTGTGCTCTGGTATGCTCAGAGAGTGTGCCACACATTTCCATTGAATCATAAAATACTATTACAATTAATGTTTATGTCAGTCAATCAACCAGCCTATCACCCCCCATTTTTTATGATTTCTATGGTGTTTTTTGTTTTTTTAATAAAGAGAACAAATATCACGAGAACCATCTGCATTCCTCATCAATTTCACCCCATCTGCTTGCTCACCACCGCACATCATTGACCTCCCGACCTTTACATAATCCTAACACTGAATGCAGAGGGTCTGCTGACCTGCGTACAGCAGAGGCCAGCGCCTCACTGAGCTATGCTGTTGCCAATTGTTCGCTGTGCTGTAATGAGCACCTTCCGTTTTATTGAGTAGTTTTATGAGCCGAACAAGGCTTCCATTCTCCGGGCTCATTTTCCAGTCTAATTCAGATCCACAGATGCAGCATATGTTCTCAAAACTGCAAATTCCAGCCTGCCTAATATACTAATACAGCGGAAAAAGAGTGCAGGGAAAGCAGTGGATTTTCCTCCTGCATTAATAACTGATGTAGAGCCCAAGCTGGTTTGAGACAGGTGTCAAAAGACCTGCATTAGAGTTCTGCTTAGTGTTCTGTTTGTGGGGAATTAAACATACCGCATGACATAAGGTTTCCATACAGTATGTAGTACCCTCCTCATCAAGCACTTTATTAGGACCACTATGCTAATACGGGGTAGGCCCCTCATTTAGCTCTCAACACAGCCTTGGATATTTGTAGTGTGGTTTACAGGAGATGTTGGAAACACAGTTGTGTTACAATTCCTGCAGATTTTTCCAGATTTCCATGCTGCGGATCTTCTGTTCTACTCTAATTTAACTTCCACCCATTGCTGACACAGATGTGCAAATGCACACACGGCTTGTCTAGTCCCTGTAAAGAAGAACTGCCAATAAAATAGAACTCTCTGGAACAGACAAACATGAACCCACTGGCACAATCTCTGGAATGATGATTCTCCATCCAGTACTGGATGAGTTGGGGAGTTGGGGATGAGGTGGGGTGCTGATAATCCAACTTTAACTTATAAAATTATTTAGTTATTACTATTTTTTTTCTATTATTATTATTATTATTATTATTATTATTATTGTTATTATTATTATTATTATTAATAATAATAATAATAATAATAATAATAATAATACATGAAATACAAAATTGCTGAACTTAACTGAACATTATTTAGCAGTGTACTTTACTGTCTCAAGTTTACTTATTTAAAAAAACAAAACAAAACAAAAAAACCCAAAAAGAAAACATAAATTGACCGAATGTCCACAGGCAACAAAAACATATTTTTATGATAACTTATGATTAAGTCTCAGTCCACTTGACAACAGCCTTTACAAGCAGACAGCAGCATCTTTGTTTCGAAGAGAACAACATTCGTAAAACGTACATAAATAAATAAATATTATTTTGAGCTTTTGAGCTTTGAATAAATATAATGAGCTTTGGAAGCTAGGAATTAAAGTCTTACTGTGTCTCACAAACATTATGCCCAGGCATGTTTCATATCATCCGCTGACATCTGCATATAGAATGATGAAATGGACACAAGAGGGAGCTCTAACATTGTTGCACAGCAGCCCAACTGACGGGGCTTCCTGCGGCTGTGACTATAAGCGTTTCAGATCATCAGTCTGGAGGCATCTGTCTACGCCGATTATTTCAAATGGTATCTAATCAGCCAAATTTGTTGACTCTGTTAAAATAATACCCAATAAAATGTTGGAATGTTGAAATGCTTTCCCACTGACCACTGTAAAGCTGTTTCCACACCAATGAGAGGTTGATAGGTGTATATTTGAATACATCCCCCCAAAGTACACTGACTATTTTGCTTTACTTGTCACCCCCCACTGAATGCAGTGTAGGTTTAGGTCAGGGATATTACAGGCATTCAGTCGTGCACACACACACCCAGCAGAGTGATAACTGGGTGTCTGGCCTTTGAGCTCCACCAGGAGTGCCGTGTATTATCAGTTTTTGTGCCCGATTTTCTGTATTCAGGGCTAACGCCGAAGCATGTAAAAGAGGAAGACAGCGGCAGTCAAATAAGCCCTTTGAAGAAGTACATCAAAAGAATGAATCATCCAGCCGTGGTGGGGATGACAGGAGCGACTGGTGGGAGAGCGCAGAGAAAGTGAGGGGGAGTGAGGTGTGCGCATGCGAGTGAGCATGTGTTTGTGTGAGTGAGTGAGTGAGTGAGTGAGTGAGTGAGTGAGTGAGTGAGTGAGTGAGTGAGTGAGTGAGTGAGTGAGTGAGTGAGTGAAAGTACAGAAGGGGTCTTCCATCTTTGTCTCGCTGCGTTCCCTGTGTCTCTGGCGTGGCAGCAGAGTGTGTGCAGAGGCAGCGTGTGTTTGAATGGAGGGAAAGCTGAGAAACACTGACAGAGGAATTTATAGAGAATAAACTTCTGAAAGGTGAAGCGGAGGAGAAAACACCGGTGTCGCCTACAGCTTCCTCCTCATTATTCTCCTTCACACGTGCAGATATGTTACTATACTTGTTTACTTATTTCATCAGAGGTGACACATAGGCAACAACGAGGCAACTGTGAAATACTTTCTCTCCTCTGCCTCCATTGAAGGCGACACACTGAATGGATATTGGCCTCAGCTTAAAGGAACAGTTGGGAAAAGCATTAATCACTTACTCTACCTGGAGTTGATTAGCTAAGACATGTTTGATTTCTGATGTTTGCTTCTTTAGGTTACAGGAGAAACTAGTCTCATGTTGCTGCCAAACACTGAATGTGGACTGTCACCAATCTCAGCTCTGTAATCACTCGGCGCCAAAAATATTATGGCGCAAATCTCACTTCAGAAATCTGTTGAGTGGTTAAATTAAGCAGGTTAAGACTGGAACTACCTTGGATAGATAGTAACAGTACATGTAATGCTGTTACGCATTCAGGAAAACTAACTGTAATCTGTTAAACCAATCAGAATCTCTGTTTCAGATAGGGGGTGTGACAACAGACTGTCAAACTCAGGCCGAAAAGTTTGAGCTGGGGGTGGACAATAGACAGTCAAACCCAAAGGCAGGACCATTCATTTACCTTTATATTTTAGCAGATCCTGTCAAAGTACAAATGTCAGACCAACAAGATTCAGAACTCAGAACAAAGATTCAGACTAAGTCTTTATGGAGTTAAATACCCTTGAAACAGATGAGTCTTTAGTCTGCGTTTGAACACAGTGAGGGACTGTGTTCTCCATTTTGGTGTCAGAACAGAAATAAGTCTGGATGCATGTTTTCCTTGTTTTTTGAAGGACGGTGGGTCAAGCCAGTACTTGAAACTCGAAGGGCTCTTGATACAGCTCGAGTTTTGACCATTGCCATCATGTATGGAGCTGCTGGTCCATTTATGGCTTTGTAGGTCAGCATCAAGGTTTAGAATCTGACAACAGATGGTCAAACTCAGAGCCACAACCAATCAGAATCTTTCTTTCAATATCTTTGTTTCACTTTTGGTCAGAGACAAAATCAGGCGGAAATTTCAGTTTGGGAAAGGTGGGACTTTAGAGTGGACTACCGTTACATTAACCAGGTTACATCTGTAACAGAATCCCTTTTAATGTATCCCTCCCAACCCTGGAAGCTACACTGTCTTCCTCCTGATGTACTTTGTTTTATTACTGTGGGGTAAAAACCATACCTCGTACTCCATACAGCTGCCCTGCAAGCTGTGGAGATGTTTATTGTGGTTTTACAGTAAAGTAATGCCACGTCCTAAACCACAATGACTGTCTGTGCCAAGCAAACGAAGAGCTACTTTAATTTAAAGCTTTCATTCACAATAAGTACTGTTTCAGCGATTCAGTGCTGTCACACCCCTCCGAGATGAGACTGGTGACAATCTAATGCCAGTCTTAGCCTAACTAAACTAAAGAAGCACACTTCAGACTCCCAGCATGTCTTGTTCAGCATTGAACCGTGGGAAAAAAGGGTGTTTTTTATTTAGAGTAAAGTAAGGAATACCGTGTCCTAAACCGCATTGATTCGTCTGTGCTGAACAAATGAAGATCTTGAGCTTGGGCTAAGCCCAGAACGTCATGTTACTAACTTGTTATCAGCTTACAGTTTAAAGCAGGGATTTATGGTGCCTTCACGTGATATTCGGAAGATCCTGCTTCCCACTTGTGAAGTCGGAATTACAAGCACCTCACGTTCCCATGCTCTGTTGTCTGAGCGATGTTAAAAGTGGTGGGTGCGCGTTTCAGACAAACAGTTCTCGTAAAGAGAAGCGAAAGCTACTGGCATGATTTTTTTTGTTTCTTTTGAGACGCATCGTCCAGTAGTCTAGTTAAAATGGTAATTCAGTACATAGACTGACATTTCAGAAGTCATGGGGTAGCAGTATGTTGGTTATGAGGGGATGTTGCCTCAGGGCAGCTTGGAAAAGTGCTCTTTTTTTTAACCTATACCTTCGTATAATGGTTAGCCGAGACCTGCGAGGAATGTTTGGCCCGAATGTGTCTGGGCTAATGGACTGCATTTGCGTAAGGAGGGAACTTGGGTATATTTGTTTGTAGAATCAGAACTATCGCTTTAATAGCAGCAAAAATGATCATTTGGTCCTCACAAACACAACAATACAAGTACACCCACACAGACACCCACACGCATGAACACACTGTCACACTGGAGAAGGCGCATGTCCTTTCCAGGCCTGCCGTGTTTGGCAAAGCCATCAGACTGAAGCGGCTGCCAGTGACAGCCCCCAGTCTAAATAACACTTTAATACAGCCAACACCACAGCGTTCACACATCTATCTATCTATCTATCTATCTATCTATCTATCTGTCTGTCTGTCTGTCTGTCTGTCTGTCTGTCTGTCTGTCTGTCTGTCTGTCTGTCTGTCTGTCTGTCTGTCTGTCTGCCCGTCAGCCTGGTATCGAAGTATGGCCAATAGAATAGGACTTTGTGGAGCAGACAAACACAAACCAACTGGTACCATAATGCCAGATGTAGGCTACAGGGGTATAAAGACCCTGTCTGACCTCACCAACACTCTTTTTACTGAATGCTCCAAACTGTAGTAGAAAGCTTTGTCTGGACAGCAACAGAATGAGAAATGACTGAATAAGAAGGTATGCCAAGTCTCTCTCGCTCACTCACTATGCCCCCCTTTCTCCAACCCTCCTTTCCTGTAACTCTACCTCTCCCTATATATCTTGCTCTCTCACTTTCTCTCTCCTTCTTGCATTTTTCCTCCTTCACTCTTTGTCTATCACTTCTTCCTCCCTTCTGTTTTTCTCCCATTCTATTTCTCTCACCCTCAATTACCTCAATTTCCCTCTGGATCAATAAACTGTCTGCCTGTCTGTCTGCCTATGTCTGTCTTTCTCACTCGTTCTCTTTATCTTTCTCTTCTCTCTCTCGTCTCTGTTTCTTTGCTCTTTTTGTTCCATGCTCTTATTCTCTTTCTTTCCACTTTCATCCCCTCCTTCACACTCAGTCCTTCACTGTCTCATTCTCACTTGCCCTTTTCTTTCATCTCCATCTCTCTCTCTCTCTCTCTCTCTCTCTCTCTCTCTCTCTCTCTCTCTCTCTCTCTGTCAGGGTGTTTTATTGGCATGACGAATAGAGCTACATTTGTATTGCCAAAGCTGGATTTACAGGATGGAGAGTTTTAAAAGAAAGGAAATTGAACAGATTATAGTCTGAGAAAAAGAACCATTCAAACAAATAATCAGCTTAGGTTTTAAGTACTGAAGTCTTTTAACATTAAAATAATAAATAAGTGAATAAATGAATGAAGGCTATATATAATGAAATGAATAGTGTATGTTGTTCTATGTATAGATTACATAATGTATTATACATATGTTTTCAGTGTGTGATATGGTCACTCAGTCAACTGAGACTGAGCAGCCCTCATTAACAGATTCTATGGATCAGTCTCTCTCTCTCTCTCTCTCTCTCTCTCTCTCCCTCTCTCTCTCTCTCTCGCTCTCTCTCACTCTCTCTCTCTCTGATTAGTTATCAGTGTGAGGTGGAGGTGGATGGGCCTCCCTGTAGCAGGACTGAATGTGCCTACGTTGCATTATTCCTCCCCCTCTCCGCTCATTACCAAAACTTTAACCTGCCAAAACTCCTGGGCTGCTCTCCGTTGGGGAAGAGGAGTTAATTAGTCAGGAGAAGGATCCCTGCTTCATGGAGAGTTAGGAGAACGGCTTCAGTTCCAGATGCTCGTTTTCCTGCTCTGGAAGCAGCCCTAAATGGAGAGGCAGAAGATGCTCCGGCTGGAGCTTATTCAGAGCCAGATCGCTTGTTACTCCGGTCACATTCATACAGGCGGTTTGCCTCCTTGTCTGAGTCTGAGAGGGAGGCTTATCTGTGCTAACGTGGCCGAGAGGCGCGTATGCTCCTTAAAGCCACGACGGACTCTAAGCATTTAAATCAACGTTCCCATTCCTCTCTCTCTCTCTCTCAAACTCTCTCGAACTCTCTTTCTACCTCTGTCTCCCTGTCTGTTCTCCACCTCTCTGCAACAGCAGGGGGTATCACTCCTACTAATATTTAATGGGTTCAAACAGGGTTGCCGGGCTAAGTCTATTTAAGTGACTCAAAGCAAACAGCCTCGGTAGAAGAAATGCTCTCTGGAGAGTTTCTAGTCCCTTGCTGCAGACTGCTAAAATCACCACTAATTCTGTCTTTTCTATGCTTCTGACTATCATCCACTTCAAAAGGCTCAAAAACCATCACTCTTTCTGCCTGACTTGAAGAAAACGCAGTATGACAAAGCTAAAAATCAGGCTTGTTGGAGTCATGAACTCCTGCAGAGACTCTTCTGAGCTGGAACTTTGTTCTTGCTGGGGTTGAATCAATGCATCTTTTCTGACATCAGAAAAATGATATCTGTGATCAGAATGTGGTGCTGGATATACAGAATGAAGCTCTATGACTGCAGCCGTCAACAGTCTGAGCTTATTTATCAAGTAGTACCGACTAGAATCTTAATATTCTGTCAGATGTAAATATCAAAGTCACGCGGCTTTATTGTCTTTGCTTCTCAACGAAGATACATCGAGAGAATAACAAAAAGTGCATTTTGTTATGATCACTTATTCACTTAAAAGAAAAGAATTAATCTTTTTTTTTTCCGTCCCTTCTCTGCTAATTACCAAAACTGCCTTGAAGCTCTCTGTAGTGGTCTACAGGCCCATCGTCAGTGGGAGGTAGTAGTCGATGGCTGGTAATGCCACTCTAATCGATGTAAACAATGTCATTATGCGTTATGAACAGGTGGGCAGGACATGAGGTGGAAAAGAGAGCCCTTGATCTGGCCCTTCTTTTTCTTCTGGACAAGCACACAATTGAGGTGGAGGCCTGTGGACAGCACCTTCGATTTCCGTGGTGAAAAATGGAATGAAATGGAAAATTATGTGAACCAGAGGGCCTAAAAAGTCTTGTAGACACTTATTTATGCCCTTTTTAAGCATTAAGCTTAATGCTTTAGGGCACCAGCTTGTTCTTCTGATATCAAGGATAATAAAAATAGCTTTTCCTTCTTTTTTTTTTTAATAACTATACTGGGTTTAGTTTTGGAGCACCACTACACCACTTCCATCTCACCAACTCATCCCAGAAGTATTGTATGGAACACTATCATTCCAGAGAACACAGTTCCACAGCTTTATACACCTCTAGCCCATGCCTGGCATTAGGCATGATGCCAGTAGGTTTATGTTTGTCTGCTCCAGAGAGTACTATTCTATTGGCAGTACTGTCTAGCCTCTGTAGAGAAGTCTCAGTGAAATAGCTGTACATAAACATTTGGACCTTCTCAAGAAATAATTGCCCCCAGAAGGAAGTGTTGTATCGTGATGCTGTTTGGAAGGAAGATGAAGTTTACTGTAAACAATAGATGAGTAAATATTTACAATGATATCGTTTTGGCTAATATCAGTTTGGCTTTGGTTTTAATGCAACAAGCCCGACGTCTTGGAATGGAGCTGTAGATGTTCCTAGTGATGTGCTATGGTAATCCATCCCATAAAATTGAAACGTGTAGGGTAGGGGTGCCTCCAGGACCAAGGTTGAGCAAAACTGGGCTAGTGGATGCTGAGCTCCGAATTGTAAAAGTCGGTACCTGATCCATTAAAAATGAACATTGGAATCCATTGGCTCAAATGGGAGTGTGGTTTTCCAGAGAGATCAATCCCAGATTTTCACGTTAAAAGGCAGACCTGCCAGATAACCAGAATTGTTTCTCTTTGAATTCATCTTTCCATAGTGACACAACCTTTTCCAACCTTCACTTAACAATGGCCATAGCACTAATTGTGATTGGTTAGTCATTATTTTTGCACTTGGTCAGTTCTTTTGATTCTTCCCATTATTTCTACTCTGTTTAGGCTCCAGCATCCTCACCTCTACTGGGGATCTGCATAAAGGCTTTGAGGGTATTGCATAGTTCAAGCAAACAATTGGGTGTCTGCTTTCAAGTCTGCTGTGCTTTTTCTGGCCTTGGACAAATCACCAGTGGCCAGTCTAACACTGGTATTGATTAATGGCTGGAGCATTGTGGCGGATCAGATGGGCTACATCAAATACCACATTTCTCCACCTGCTCTGCATTAATCTGAGATGCAGAGGCAGGGAAACATGAATCAGAGCCGTGTGTGTGTGTGTGTGTGTGTGTGTGTGTGTGTGTGTGTGTGTGTTGTCAATAGCACTAGCTGTGAGGAAACATAAAGACTCGCACCTCTGTGATCCACGTCTGTCCCCGGAGCCCGCGCCAAAGCAACCTGTATCTTCCCTTTCGTCATCATACCTCCAGTCTACTCCCTTTCAGGTCCCCTGCAACATTCACTAATGAGTCGGAATTTCAGGACGAGGAAGAAGACAAGAAAAAGAGAAAAACAGGAACACAGGATTTCTTCTGTTATTTTATTATTTTTTATTTTTTGTTATTTCTGTTGTTTGGAAAATAGAGTTTCATGAGCTCAGCGGAAAGAGCCGGAAGTGCTCTGAAGTGTGAGATGTGCGAGGAACGAGGGTGGGAGCGAGCTTTTTTTAGATGGGAGAGGTATACGGAGAGCGGGCTTTGATCAGCCGCCACACAGAAGCTATGCCAGTGCCATTCCTTTCATTAACATGTGCCAAGTGTATTTCCACACGTACATTTATGGCCTTGGGGAAGGAAAAGAAAGACATGGGTGGATTGTGATCTTCAGAAAGAAGGGAGGGAAAAAATAAAATAAACAAGCAAACTGAAGTTGACTCAGAAAATTTAAAAAGAAAAAAAAGAAGAAAAAAGCCCCGCAAACGATGCACATAGGGATTGTGAGCTGATATGGAGGGATGAAAAAAACGCAAGGCATGGACAAAGAGAGTGATAATAGGCAATATAGCAGAGTGGTGCTGGGGATGGCAGAGATGCTGGACTGTAGGAAATGAAACAGAGCCTCTCTGGAGTGCCCACCGCATCCCTCCCACATCCCCCTCCACCCCCTCCATAGTCTGGACCTTCCTCAATGCCTGGCATGAATATTTATCTCCAAATATACTAATAATAATGATAATAATCAGACAGCACACAAAAATGTATCACATCAAATATGACTACATTTTTTTTTTTTTCGATCAAACAAAATGCTCCCCTCTTCATTTATGGAAAATTAAAGCCATTCTTGAGTGGTGAGGTGTTTAATGGGGAAAAAAACATGGCTTTTTTCTCATTCTTGTACAGCTATGGGGGGAGAAATAGGCTGATTAGGTCTTCTCTCCGCTGCAGGGAAGGCATGCTGAAGCATAGCAATTGAGAATGTATTGTGAATGCAAAGCTTGCTTGAATCGCTCCATGCTAAATTAGAGAGACTTGTTTGTACAGCCAGCCAGCTGTGACCGTGAATTCGCAGCGTGCAGAGTGCCCAAGACCAAGCCACTTCACTGTGCCATCTGGTGAGACGTAGGCCACGAGGAGTCCACCCGGCGGGCCTCCTCTCAGTTTACCTCCATTCTGTAATGCCCATGTTGACACACGACCCTCAGCTGGACCTCCCAGCTTCATTTCCTCTCAAAAACAGGCATCAAGCAAAGCAGTTGGGATCATCTGCTTTTACACACACACACACACACACACACACACACACACACACACACACACACACACACACACACACACACATACAAGGATAGTCTCTCAGGTTCATCTCTTCCACCTGGGTGCTCTGCAAAGCTTTTAGAAGCCCTGGTTTTCTGGCAGATCCATGAGATGGAGGAGTAACCTGACATTCACAAAAGGCAGCACTGCAGGAAATGAACATTAACCCACTAAACTACAAGGGTCTGTACATGAGCCCATCTCATAATCGGTTTAATGGTAGTTCATGAATAATTACGTAGTAATTAAGTGTTTACTGATTGATAAGCGAGTTCGTTTGAATTAAGAGTTTAAAGGGAAGTTCAAATTACATCATTTGCTATTGTATAATCAGACCAGCCTCTTATAGAAGGCTATCGGAACAGTGGTTTGTAGACAGATCTGTAGTAAGATCTGCATTCCAGAACGACAGCCCTATCCCATCTGTGAAGCATGGTGGTGGTAGTGCTATGGTTTTGCACATCTTGTCAGCCACTTAAAGTAGCTGAATGCATGCATTAGATGAGGTGTTCACAGACATTTGGACAGCGTATGAGAGTGAGGAATTGAACCCTTGCACTTCTTCTTAACTTAGACATGATCATTCTCCATGGCGCTTCATTTCTCTCTCTCTCTCTCTCTCTCTCTCTCTCTCTCTCTCTCTCTCCTGTAGCGCTGAAAGACCCCTGCAGCGAAGTGACCTGTAGCTATGGCAGCACCTGCATCCAGTCGTCCGACGGCCTGTCCGCTAAATGCATGTGTCCCCTGAGCTGTGAACGTGTGCCCAAGCAGGTGGTGTGTGGCAGCGATGGCCTGGACTATCCCAGCGAGTGTGAGCTGAACATGAAGGCTTGTTCCACCCAGAAAAACATCCGCCTGCAGCACACCGGATCTTGTGGTCAGTCCCAGTTTTAAACATTTTGTCTGTCTGTCTGTCTGTCTGTCTGTCTGTCTGTCTGTCTGTCTCTCTGTCTCTCTATCTATCTATCTATCTATCTATCTATCTATCTATCTATCTATATTTTCTTGATCCCCTTTATAGAGTAAACACTTCAGTTCCGCTGTCTCTTTACTTTAAGGAATCCTTTCCATTTGATTTTTAGAACCTTGCTTTTTTGATTGCATTCAGCCCCAAGAGCATTCGTAAGGTCACTGATGTTGGGTGGTTAGTTCTGGATTGCAAAAGCCACTTCAGTTCATCCCAGAGGTAATTTGACGGAGCTCAGTCACTCCAAACAGTGCAGCTCCACTGCTATACACCTCAGTGTTAGCTTTATTCCCCCCACACTTGGCAGTGTGCATGGTGAATCTCGTATGCGTGGCTGCGGAAGAGTGTCCCATTCTATTGACAGTGCTTTTCTATGGAGATTACCCACCAACCAGCCATAGCATTAATACCACCCCCTTGTTTCTACACTTGCAGCTCCTTTTTTATCATCTTCACTCCACAATATAGGAGAACATACAGACTGTATTCCGTCTGTATGCCTGTACCCTTTATTAGCCTCCTTTCACCACGTTCTTCAGTGGTCAGGAGTAGGTATTATTTTGATGGTGGGTCAACTAGGTGTTATGGAATTATGGTTGATTGTTGTACAACCTGTAGCAATAGTTGCACTTTAAATGCAACCGAACTGCCTAAGAAGGGGTGTCCACAAACTTTTGGACATGTAGTGTACATAAGTTAATAACAACAAAAAAAAAAGGCTTAACGTTATTATTGGATAGACACAAACCCAGCGTTCAATGGGTTAAGATAGATTAATAGATTGCAGAAGTAGATTGTAGATTAAGAAGATGTAAAGCCGTGAGAAAATATCTGAAAATACTAATTCGTCCTCTTCCTTGTCCTCAATCAGCCAGCCTCAATCGCTCTTGCCATCTGACTGACTGTTTTGTTGCTTGAACGTGGGCCCTTTGTAGTGGGAACTGTTGGCACTGATAACTAGCGAAGAAAGTTGGATGGACTAAAAACAGTTCCTCTGTTGATCACGGCTCAAGGTTTTAAATGAGCTGAGTGAAGATAATCACTTTTGGGGTACTTTTCCTGCCAGTCAACTTCACTGAGATTACATAAAAGCTTTAGATGTGTTAGATATGATAAATTGAAGATGTTTTAAGTTGGCACTTCAACAGTGTGCTTTTAATTAGCTCTGAAATTTAGAATCAGACGAATTCAGAATATATTCACACGTCTATTTATGGACTCACAAAAAAATTCCATGCATTACTCTGCCGTAATGTTTCATGTCATCCGGGATTTCAAAGGTAGGCTAGCTGAGAGTGATGTGTAGGAGTGCTTTTAAAAATACATGGAGAATTCCAGATAATTCACTCGCCGCTGAGCGACAGCTCTCTCCTTCCTCACCTCGCTAGCTGTCTGAATTTCACATCCCGCTCTCTTTGATTAAATTCAGGCTGTTTCATGTTAGGTTAAAGTTTTTTTTTGAGTCATGAGGACGGAATGTCTTCTGGTCGTGAAAGAGCTCCCCACCACACTGGACCGTCTTAATGACGTCTCCCCTCCTCTCTGTCAGACGACTCATCTTGCTGTTTTCATTTCCTGCCACTCTCGGACACGGTGGAAGATTTGTATTAGGTGCGTCTGACTGTGCTGGATTCCGGAATTCGGAATGTCTTCATTTAGCGTAGTTCAGTCCAGCACACTGCTGTGAGTGTGGGTTAAAATGGACCAGTTTGTGTGGGTCAAAACCTTTACCTCATGCCAAGTCCAGTAATGGTGGACATCTGTGGAGTTTGAAGGAAGAGTTTGCCACATCAGTTAACGTTATGGCATTTAGCTGAAGCTCTTATCCAGATCGACTTAGGTTACTAATATTACAGAGGTGGGCCAGAATAGTGGTGGGAGTTCATCCAAGGCTTCTTGAACACTGATGGTGTTATCTGTTGCACCACACCATCCTGTATGTTTTTTAAAGGAATGTGTTGTGGTTATTCTGCTGCATCACGCAAGTGGGGTTCGGTTTGAATATATAATTCTATGAAATAACCATCTATTGGTGCAGATCAGTGCTTTCACATCAGTGTTCAGGAGTCAATGTTTCTTGCATGGTCTCAACTCCCAACACAGGAATAGAGTGAGAACGGGGCCTGTGTGGGGCCCTGAAAACACTCTTTCATTGCTATGTAGCAGTTCTTTGATTTAAAGGTTGCAAAAACCTGTTACTAATGATCTATGCACTGGTCATTTTTTAAGTGTGGTTCTCCAATTGCGTAGCTCTATAGAGTATAAGAGTAAGTTGTGAGGTGTGTACTGGAAATACATCACAGAAGGCATTACCACCCACAGTGGACAGCACAATGGGTGGGGATCATGACTGGCAGCACCTGGCCATGTAATGTGTAGAGATAAATGGCGGTGGTACTCTAATACAGGAGTGGCACCCTCAAGGGTCTTTGTTAAATGTAGTTGGGGTATATAACCATATCATATTGCTTTGTGTTTGTTTCTATAACAATTTGTTTATATATGAAGTGTAAAAAAGAGTATTATTGTGCCTTTGCAGTGACTATTGTATGATTAAAATGTCTTTAAGTTCCCTTTGCGGTTACCTTAACATCGTTTATACCTTCTTGAACACAAAATGTACCAGTACAGCACCTTTAATCTGGGTCTCTACTTGCTGCAACTGGCGCAAGTATGCATATACCAAAAAAAAGTGCAATTGACACAGAAACACAAAGTATGGCTCCATTTGCTGTCGTGGTGAGGGGCTGTGCACCTGCAAAGGAGCTCTTGCAAATTCGGAGAAATACTGATATAATGGAAGGATCAAATATTAATGCCTAAAGTCTTTGTAGGTTTGAATGCATGAAACTACACTCATTTTCAAAAAAAAAAACTGGTTGCAGACATTTCACCCAGATGGAAGTATCTGATTGCAATGCTATCCGGTATGAAGATAAAGGTTAGCAGGAACAATAAATGATTAAACATGTAGACTGAAACGGGCAATATGTATTGAGCTACACATACAGTAGCCTCTCTCAGCATAGCATAGGGTTGAATGCAACATGCTAGGCGTCTCTGAATGGTTCCTCGTGGTGTCCTGCGCCAATCTATCCCAAGCAGCTTGAATTTGGTCACTGGGCTCCTGCAGATTTGACAGCAGAGGAGGAGTGTTGATAACATGTCCAAAAGCTTCCCACACTTTTTCAATCGGGGACGTGTCTGGCAACGATTGTGGCCATGGCATAGTATCTGTGTTTTCAAGGCAAGCTCTCGAGACAGCAGCAGCATGCAGACGCCTTCAGAAAAGAAAAGGATACTGGTTGCAGGATCTCATTAACGTAACGTTGGTCTGTCAAAGTGCCTGTAATGAACACCAAAGGTGGTCTGGCATCATATGAAATTGCAGCACAGACCATCACACCAGACCTTCTGGATAGATGACGTGTGAGAACAAACGGTTGAACTTGGCACTGACCACTGTGCCTCCCGTTTATTTGTTGGGTGACTCCACTGAGACAAAAGAGGCACGACACCATTGCAGTCATGCATTGCAGTTGTTTGATTCCTTCATTCCTTCCACTACTTTATTCTGACATTGTGTGGGGATTATAGAGCCGTACACAGCACTTGCTACGTGGATAAGTGGATTTTAATTGCCCTAGTTCAATGCCACTGACTTTCATTATCAACATATCAAGAGTTGAATGAGTGAACAATATCAGCTGAGACCTGAGCGCATCCATGTGCATTTATTTTTTTACAAATTAATAACGATTGGTGTTCTGTTCCTCATCCTCATCAGTCACTGTGGAATTGAAACGGTTGTGGCACACCTCAGGGATTAGATATACACTGCTATGGCAAAGAGTCCTGTTCATGCTGGTGTAGATTCCTGAGTGAAGTCTGAGTATTGAGTGGACTTAATCGGATCAGCGGTGTACACTATGAATGCTGAAGAAGGCTTGGCTGGCGGCGCTGAAGCCTGCCTTGTCACACCTCTGTGGTTATTTGATTCACTAGAAGTAATAACAGGCTTGCTTTTGAAAGATATTAAAAATCTCGTTCAGCAAGCTAACGTGCCACCTATAAACCATGGCTTGCTTGTACCCAACGTCGGGAAACAAGAGCGGCGGGCAGGTGAAAATGGGATTTTTCTTTGGGTTTGAGAAGAAGAATCCTTACCATTATGATCTTGTCTTGGTTTTCTGGAGGTGCCTAGTCCCCAGGCAGGTGACTTTCAGCTGTTCTCCAGCAAGGCAAGGGTTCAGTCAGCTCTTTAAATGATAGCACCCTGAGAGGCAGAGACCGATGAATGACCCAGCCCTGAGGGACCATGGTAATAGATGTCTTAGAGAGCTTTCTGTCGCATGCTCCCCAGGAGGAACGATGCACTTGAAGGTGAGAGCACCCAGCGGCCCTGAATCTAAGTCCTTCATGCTGTGATGGATGTTTCTGATCCCACACATATAGCATCAGTCAAATGTTTAGACACAACACCTGGTTGAATGTGTCCTTTATCATCTTAAAGGCCTGGTCTGAAGAGGCTTGAAAACCTGGCTGACCTTTACATTGGGTGAACAGTGACAGGAGCGTCTTCAAATGATAACATCATCCTTTGCCCCTCACTAAAAAAGCAGGCAATGACCGTGGGTAGGCTATTTCCATTTGGAGAAGTGAAAGCTGAATAGAGACTTCAGGCAGTTCAGGAGATTAAACTAGACCCATTATGGAGCCACCACCATCCTGAACAGTACCTTCTTCACAGCGGGGATCCATGGGTTTGTGGGGTCTGTGCCACACACAAACCCTACCATGAGCCCAAAATAATTGATACCTTGACGTGATTGGACTACAACAAAAACAGGAACACAAGATAAAATGTATGAGCTCTAGTTCGCTTAACACAACGTTCAGTTTGCTTGGTTGTTGCTATGCCAGCCACAGAGGCAACAGTGATCGGTGGAGTTCTACCAAATTGCCTGTGAAACGGTGTGAAAATTGACCAGAGATGAATAAATGGATGACATTTTTGGTGTTAAATAAAATATCTAGGGTTGCCATGGTTACTAAATGTAATCGATGACATTGAAAATATGTTCACATCAATTTTTTTCAAGTCAGCACATCGTTTTAATTTATAAATGTACTTTTTTTGTTTTCTAACAAAACAAAACACTTGAACTAATAAATGCATCCTCTTAATACCAGCATGTAATTCCTGCATTCAGGAGGTCGTTATTTTTAGCTCCGGTCATCTGCTCTGCGCCATTCAGTGCTGTAGTTTAAAAGTGGTGATTTCAATATTGTGCATAGTTTTGAAGACATACCAGTGTGATATGGCACCTGTGGAGAAACTGATCAAAGCTACATATTAATATATTTTACTATATTAATAATATTAATATACAATCAATATCAGTGTTACACATTAATACTATGTATGTAATACAGATTACATATTGCTATAATACGCTGCATATTAAGTTGCATAACAATATGCAATATCTTTATATTTCTCCATGTGCAATTAAAAGTTTATACTTAATTTTATATATATATATATATATAAATTGCTAACGATATATGAAGTAAAATGAAAGATGTCAAAGGTAGTGTGTGTGTCACACAGCTCCAGGGGACTGTCCCCTCGCTGTCTGTGTTCTCCAGGTTTCCTCTGGGTACTCTAGGTTTCCCCCTGCAGCCCCAAAATGCACATGGTAAGTGAACTGGCCATGCTAAAGTGTGAATGTAGTACCCTGTGATGGACTGGTACCCTGAATGTAGCACCCTATCTAGGGTGACTCCAGGTAGGCTCAGGATGCCCCGTGACCTTATTCAGGAAGAAGTGAATAAGATCATGATTGAGAGATTTTTGGGTGGAAAATTAGTTGTTCAGTTGACTAATTGATAAAATAGTCTATATAAATTAATTGATAGTGGCAGCTCAAAAAATATAATGTTAAAATAGTAATTGTTAGTGTGTAGTAATAATAATGCCATTCTGTCAGTAATCACCCATATTGTTCTAATGTATATTTAATCTGATTATATATTTAATCTTGTATTACTGTAACAGAATACACTTACCTTTGTTTACATTCCATAACATCTGTATCTCATTATCACTCAACCCAGTTGACGGTGTTTTCGTTATCATTCTAAACCCCATAGCAATATGGGAAATCATTACATGCGTAGGTGACATTCTGTATTAGTAGCATTACACTCTGGCACCCACAGATACACACAGTCACACAATTCCTCCCTCACACACATTTTCACACACTCTAGGGGGAAAAGCACGGACAAAAAGCAAAGCCCAGACATGCACTCTCGGCACGCAGAGTGGGAATCAAGCCATTGTTGTTTCAATGGACGCTTGAACAAATTAAGGCTGTCTATGTGGACGCACTAAAGCGGATAAACAGTGGCTGACGGTGTTGATCGTCCGGCACGAATGTCCAGCCCTCAGCCAAGCCTGCCTCTTCGCACTGGAGCCAGGCTAATAGAACAGGCTCATCCGCACAGCTGGTGTGGCCTGCTCGCCTCTGGCTAATTACAGCAGCCTCAGTGTGGTGGCCCTGGGCCTGGACACTGGGTTGCTGGACTGCTGGACTGACCGGCTGCTGTTAATGGGAGGTAATGTCTGGCTCACATAGCTTCATACAGCTGAAATTAGCACTCAGTATTCTGCATAACCCTTTGTTCCCAGTCCAGCTTTTCTCTTTTGCTCCTGAGTGGGGCATTCCAGCTGCTAATTTACACAATCCCGGACCTGGTACTGGCTCTGGGTGTAGGACTGGTCTCTCTCTCTCTCTCTCTCTCTCTCTCTCTCTCTCTCTCTTTCTCTCAGTAGTCCCTTTTATGTGAGCGCTTGTCATTCTTTGTCTTTAATCCAGAGCCTTGGAATGAGTGTGTGTGTGTGTGTGACTGTCTGTCTGTGTCTACTGCCTTTGCCTTTATTTTTCTCTTCTTTCTTTGCCTTATTCTCTCTCTTTCTTTCTCTCTCTCTCCCTTTTCTCTCCATGCCATTCTTTCTTCTGTTCTCTATGTCTTTGTTCTGTTTCAGTTCTGTTTCATCTTTATTCCTCCCATTCGGAGCCTGCGTTCTCTATCTGTCTCCCTCTCCCCATGTCTCTCTCTCTCTCTCCCTCTCCCTCAGCTTGGCATTGTTCTAATTTGCGACAGTGCCTGAGAAGTGCTTTGTCTCTTCCCTGTGTTGCAAAAGTGCGGAGGCTGGCGAGATTGTCACACTCTTTTCAACGGCCAACATGGCATTTCCATTACCATTTCATAAGGCGCTGCCAGGCCTTGGCAGAGCGTGCCCCATAGCCACTTGTGGACACATTAGCTTTCTCACTCACCCATCAGTCCCTTCCTGTCAGTTGTCACATTTCAGCTTCAGACAGATTTTCGTTGACAAATAATGCCTCATAGACAACAGATCTGTCAGTTATGACTGGAGCAATAGGGCTTCATCCATATTGACCTCAGCTCTGCCTTGAAGCCCCCAGACTTTAGCAGAGGACTTTACTTGTTCAAATATGAACGAGAGAACACATGATGCTGAACTTGGTGGCTATATTATGGGAAGTCTCTGCCCTCAAGAATTGATTGGCACGTTGGTAAAGATGTAATTGTGGGAAAGAAAATGGTGATAAATGAAGACATGAAGAGGCAACTTTTGGGGTCACCCTATTAAAACTCAAGGTGCTTTCAAGGGTTCTTTGAGAAATGCTAAAGAAGATTACCATGCTGGTAATAGAGATGAGTGTGAAGAAGCATCCTGGATAATGAGGTTTAGCAAGACCTGGGATAAATACATATTTACTACATAAGTAACACATTTTCACTTGCAAGATCAGGACCACCATACATTTTAAAAGTAAAAGTGAACACTGCTCATGTGTGAAGAAATATCACCAAACTCAAAATAGGACATATGGCTGCCTGCTATAGTTGCAGCCAATTCATGGGGATGTCATCAGCAAAAGGTGTGTCAAGCAGGACAAGACTTCAAATCCTGCCCCTGTGGGTTGCGTAATTTTTCCATTTTTTTTTCCCAACTGATATAACGTAAGACCAGTGTAGCCAGTTTGCACTGCTTTGCATGTATAGACATATTAATACGCCTTAAGATATAAGGGAAGTCATGAGGTACGAGGGGGTAATGGCTAATAATAAGCCTCTTTCTCCCTTTCTTCATCAGATCCCTGCCGAGATATTCAGAGCAGCCATAATGTCACGTGTGTGGTGAACGCGCAGAGCCGCAAGATGGAGACTTCAGGCCCACCTGATTCCTGTCCACCTGGGGCCGAGCCACTGTGTGCCAGTGATGGGAGAAGTTACAGCAGCGAGTGCCAGATGCAGAAAACTGCTTTGATGAAGGAACGACAACTTAAGAAGGTCCATTCAGGTCTCTGCGGGAAGCAAGGTACCTTGATGCTCAAAAGTTTAAAGTTACTCCTTGAAAGTTTAAAATCACAGCTCAAAAGTTTAAAATCACAGCTCAAAAGTTTAAAATCACAGCTTAAAAGTTTAAAATTACTCCTTGAAAGTTTAAAATCACTAATTGAAAGTTTAAAATCACTAATTGAAAGTTTAAAATCACTAACTGAAAGTTTAAAATCATAGCTCAAAACTTTAAAATCTCTCAGTGAAAGTTTAAAATCACAGCTCAAAACTTTAAAATCTCTCCTTGAAAGTTTAAAATCACAGCTCAAAAGTTTAAAATCACTCTTTGAAAGTTTAAAAATCACTCTTTGAAAGTTTAAAATAGCTCACATATATTAAATCACAGCTTGAGTTTTAAAACATTACTCAGATGACTACTTAAAAGTTTTAAATCACTTATAATCACTGCTCAGTAGATTCAGAAGTTTAAAATAACTGGTAAAATGTAGTGAGCTTATTAAACTAAGCTTTATTTTGCCTCATGTTTCAAAATATGTGAAAGTATAAACATATATTTTGGTCTCTAGTGCAGTTTTGAAATCTATAGTCTAAGTGTAAAAACATTACAAAAGAGTACCCTGAGAAGCAATTCCAGTCTTGTGAATGCTAGTGTACGAGTGTATGTCAATGTAATGTGCACTACCTTCAGCCCAGATAGCATCAACTCCTGTCTGCCTGCCCGCATGCAGCTCCCAAACTCCGATCAAGCGGCCCGCGGCGGCATTTGATTTATTTTGTCATGGCTGCAGCGAGGAGGCTTTGGACAAATTAAGTCGGGTTAGCGGCGCTGTCATGCCTGCGCGATACCAATCTCCACAAATCCAATTTGCCTGTCGGGCGCTGGCAGGTGTATTGTGGCAGGACTGGATCTTCAGCAGTGATGAAAAGATCCTCCCCGTCTGCCTCTGACTCCCCGCGGCCATGCACACACACAAGGAGCGTGCCTCACTCACCATACAGTAGATTATTATTAGTGTGCCGAGCTGGTTTCAGTCCTCTGTTGTCCAACTGGAAATTGTAAAGGAGCGTGTGTGTGTGTGTGTGTGTGTGTGTGTGTGTGGGTGTGTGTGTGTGTGTGTGTGTGTGTGTTGGGACATACATACCCTGACTTTGTAGGAAACTTTGTCAGGGCTAAAGGGAGGATACAAACTTGATTAGGTACTTACGATTTCAATATTAATGATGAATTAAACACTAATCTGACCAGTCTGAATAATGAAGCATATAAACTGACCAGTCTGAATTATGACTGACTCGTTTTTTGACTGAACAGTTAGACGATTGACTGGTTTAAATGACATTGGCTGAATGACTTGAATCATTGACACAATCACAGGTGTCAATCTCTTTGAATCCCATTGACTGAATAGTTTGAATTTGCATTGACTTACTGGTTTCGTTCGCAGTGGCTGACCAGACTGAATCACATTATCTGACCAATTAAAGTCACATTATCTGACCAATTTAAGTCACATCAGCTTACCAATAAAAAAAAATAAAAATAATAAAAGATCTCAGGACATTGTAGAGAGCTCAATTTAGGCCACAACAGGCCTGAGCAGGGAGAGACGAGGCCTGTCCTCATCAGTATGTAGAGCTCATCACCTCCTTAAAAAGGCAGGTTGAGTAATGCAATCAAACGTAAATCGAGCACTGACTTGTACAATAACATAATAAGTCCCCTGATTTTCTCCATCCGATGAAAGGCCTGTGTAATTATAAAGCGCTCCAGCTCGACTGTGACAGCTTAACATAACTGTGAATAGAAAAAGATCCAAATCAATCTGAATGGAATTAGATAATTGATTAAATAATCAGGCATGGTAATTAATTCAACACCCCTAAGTGAGTCAATATCAGATGTCTGATTGCGCAAGAGGGAGAGAGAGAGAGAAGGACAGAGAGGGAGCGAGTCTATAAGCAATCATTAGCACAGGGCCTTTAAAGCGTCATCCACCGTTCCGTTGATGCGTGTTCATTTGTGTACGTTCCCCGCAGAGGAGTGCCAGCAAGAGTGTAAGTTCAGCGCGGTGTGTTTGTTGGAGCACGGCCGAGCGCGCTGCTCCTGTGAGCCCATCCATTGCGACGGTACCTACAAGCCCCTGTGCGGCAAGGACGGACACACGTACCCCAACGACTGCGAGAGGAGGAACGCCGAGTGCAGAACACAGACACACATCCCTGTCAAACAGCAAGGCCCATGCGGTGAGTGGAGAGTGATAGTGTATGATGATGGAACAGAATGAAAAGGAGTGTATATACGTGTATGTGTGTGTTCGTATGTACGTGTGTCGCGCTGACCGGTGAGTACACATGCATTCTTTATGAACGTTTGCTTTATGTCTGTCTGTCTGTATGTCTGTCTATTGCTCTGTTTGTCTGGTTATTAAACTGTCCCTGTGCAGGTTACAGGTAGCCATTCATTCTCATCACCACTGAGCCCATTGCTCTTCCATTAGCTTCTCTAAGACATGAAACTTTGACCCCATGTCTCCTTCATGTCCGTCATCGCTGCCAGTGCCAGTCATCCACTCTTGTCGACTCCTGTCCACTCCTGTCCTCTCCCTTGCCCCTGCCTCATTCTTCTCTGATGTCCTTGTTGGCTGTCTTTAAAGTGTCTTCTTTCTGTTGCAGTGAGTCTCTCTGTCTGTCTTTGTCCATGTGATGTCTGCTCTGGGCTGCCGCGGAACACAAACGAGGGAGAGTTCAACCTTTGACCTCTCCCTGACCCGTAGGTCTGCACCAGGTGGCCCTCAAAGGGCTGGTCGGGTTGACATAACTCTTCTCTAGCTTCCCCCACATGTCCCCCAACCCTCTGTTTGTGCCTTTGTCTGTCTGTGCTATGGAGCGGGCCTCTATCTCTCCCTGTAGCTCTTCTCTGGAGGAAAACAGTGTCATAGAGGTTGGGAAACTTCTTTTTTTAGCTTCTGTTTGTCTGGATGGTACCTCCCTGTTTTGACCCTGTAGCCCTTTACCCTGCATGGCAAAGAGCTTGTAGTCTCCTATAGGGATGGGCATGGTTATTTGGATATACAGATATTTAGCATTGTCTTAGTGCTGGTTTACTTAATGGGGTATACAAATATGGGCATGTGTAGTTTAAAAGAATTACATAAATGAATATGTTCAGATTGTTTTTTTTCTTTACTTGACCACTTTAAAATATTTAAACCTGTAGAACTGAAGTTTAATGAGACTATTGGTCAAAAGCATTTACTTATATGCCTTTTCAAGCATTTTCTTGTGAAAAAAGTGTCTTTGATGACCCACACACGCAATTATTGTCTAAAAAAAATAGTTGCACCCAGAAGGAAGTGTCAGATTGCAATGCTATTCCAAAGGAAGATAAGGGTTTTCAGGAACAATAAGTGATTAGAAATGTAGACTAATATGGGCAATATTTATTGAGCTACATATACAGAAGTAGTGTCTCTCAGTGTGGCGTTGGGTATAACACATCATGCCAGGCATCTCAGAATAGAGGTTCCTAAGGGTGTCCTGTGATAATCCATCTCATGCAGCTTGAATATTCCCACTCAGTTACTGTTGAAGATAAGTCTGGAAATGCGACCTGACCTGACCTTGGCATAGTATGCATGTTTTTAAGGCGATCTGTGAGACAGCAACATAATGCACACGATTGTTGCCCTCTCTGAATAGCACACCAGAATTGGAATAGAATGTGGAGAGGTGGTAGGGCCACTGGCTGCAGGACAACAATTTTGTAATTATTTTTATTCTCTGCATAGTATTAGTGTCAAGTGCGAGTGGACAGGACAGTTGACGAGGGTGTGGAGGCAAACGCAGGGGTTGAATATTTAATGACAAAGAAAAAACAAACTGGGATGCTAACGAACAAAAACTGAGGGACTTCAAACTAATACTAAATACACGAAAACGAACCCACACAAAGGAACCAGATTTACAAACAGGATCTACAAAAACAAAGACTATAAACAAAACAAAACAAGCTACACTTACTCAGAGTGGGGGGACAAGGTACCAACAAACCAGAGCTAACAATGCTAACACGCAAACCAGCAACACACTATGACAGAAACGAAATAGACTGACAAAGACAGACTGAGACAAAGGGTCTTGAATACAACAGGACATTGAGCACACCTGGGACATGATAATGAGGGGGCAGGGTGACAAATCAGACACAGGTGGGAATGGGCGGAGCAAGTGAGGAGACAGAAACAAAATAAACACAGCTGGTGTGCTTAGGAGCACATGGGGAGAAACAACTAGGACATGACAGGAAGACAGAAGTGCACAGGATTGACAAAGGGCAGACATGACAATTAGCTTTTAGCCTAGCACAGACCCTGCATACTTTCCCAGCTTTAGCTTCCTCACTTGCTAGTTTTGAGATAATCTTCCACATACCCTGGCATGGAAAAGGCTGTGGTCACGAGGCCTGCTTCTTGTATCAACCTGTATTCCTTTAACTAGAGTCAGGAACAGAAACCTGACAAAACACCATATTCTCAAGTCAAGAGTATTTTGGGTTTTGGGATTTGAGAATCGTTTCACAGCTCTGTTTTTGGTGATGCTGGATTTTCTATTGGAGGACAGAAAAGAAAACAATGTTTGAGGTTCATGGAATGTTATTCACATGTACTGAACTCGTTATTCAACTAAGCCAAAGGAAATACAGTTTTCTCTTCTAGGCCATTCAGCTAATGAACTGCTGATAATTCCGATATCATGGCGTGTCCCTAAACTGCGTGCAGTAAATGATTGTTAAAGATTATATGCTTTTATTTCATTTTTGTTTTTTTTGGTAAAATATATCTTTGAAGGTTTGAATGCTGTTAATAAATCGATATTCAAATACAGTAATGGTTAAAATGCCCATCCTCAGTCCCCTTTGCCCCTGCCAGTGTAACACTTATTATCCCACCAAACACTTAAAACCGCTACACTAACAGAGCTTAGAGTTTTCCTCCCATCTTAACCACATACACCTCATTGCTGCAGGAGCTGTGCTGACAGATACTTAAAAATGTATATTTTCTGTGTTAGTTGTTCTTTTTCTCTCCTTCCCCTCCCCCGTATCACCCACTAAGACTCATTAGCATTGTTTTCCGTCTTCTTAGAAAGACGATAAATTATCATGCAAATGGCAGAGTGCTTGGTGTTTTTCTTTAATTCATTATTTCTGGACAAAGTAAATGGTTTCGGTCTTTCTCTCAAGTTGTTAATTTCTGTTTAGCAAGCTATGTATGCTTCGTTTTTTATTTTTGCTCTTTCTTCTATCTCTTATAGTATATATATATATATATATATATATATTATATATATATATATATATATATATATATGAGCATACATATTTATATTCAAAATTTTCTACTTTGCAAACAGCTCCAAAAACACCTCTTGGATTTAATTAAACATCAAAAGCTGAGTGGTGGGACTGAGGCAGGCTGCGCAGCGTTAATGCATGGGGAGATAGTGGGCACTCAAGGGAGGCACAGCCGGCGCTCTGGACACCTTTTTGCAAACAAAGCCTGATGTTTAATTACACAGTGCCACATCCTTTGTCTTTACTCTTCCACTCCTCCTCCAGGCACAGCCTCACCCAGTTAGGTTCATTTCTGAGCAGGCAGCCCTGGGAAAAGTGTGCAGAGTGTGAGGCTGCATGCACCTGCCTGCTTTTTGTGAAGTTCCAGTCTTTAACAGCCTTCTCAGATCCACAGGCGTGACAAAAGCCTGCTTCTCCTCCTGCTGAGGCAGCATCTAAACGGATCACTCACACACTGATCAATAGCAGTTTGTGCTAATGTGTGTGTGTGTGTGTGTGTGTGTGTGTGTGTGTGTGTGTGTGTGTGTGTGTGTGTGTGTTTGTGTGTGGTTCTTTGTGTGTGAGTGTTTAGTGTGTCTGTGTGCTACAGACTGTGTGTAGTGTTTAAAAGCATGTTTATGTTGATCTGTCACATGGTACACACATGACTTTCTGTGGTCCATTGAGAGGTGGATGGGGGAGGGAAGGAGAACAGATAGACATGATAGATAGAACTTTATTGATCCCTTTGGGAGGGTCTCTAGGAAAGTAAGGAAAAGAAAAAGAGAAGAAAAGAAGGCAAGAGGAGAGAAAGATTTGAGAAATTAAGTAAGGAAGATAGGAAAGAAAAAAAAAAGAGAGAGAGAGAGAGAGAGAGAGAGAGAGCATATGATAATGGCTGAGCGTTTTCTACAAACTTGTGTAACTACAGAGAGGAAGCTTCACAACTCTGTTATAACAGTCTGTACTACATTGCGTGTCCACTTCAGTCTACAGCACTTTACTGAATTTATTAAAGCATTAGTGCTCTCAGGAGGCTCTCCAGTCTGCTGCTGGGGTACTAGGGACACCTTGAAGTCTGCTATTGAGGGGTGTTCAACATGTAATGTCCGGAGGATTCAGGAAGTGACGGGGGCATGAAAGAGAGAAAGAAACGAGATAATGTGCCATCAAAGCTGTCAGTGGACCCGTACGCAGTCTTACTGTGTTCCACTTTTATATGAAGTCAGGTCAAGCCTCAGCATCCATCAAAACAGAAAGAGAGGAGGAGGAGGAGGAGGGAGGGAGAGAGGAGAGAGGAGAGAGAGAGAGAGAGAGAGAGAGAGAGAGAGAGAGAGAGAGAGAGAGAGAGAGAGAGAGAATGAGAATGAACCTTTGTGCTTGGGATGCTTTCAAACTCTCAGCCGGAATGAAAATACCCCAGGTATAAGACAGATGGATGGTCAGTTGGTCAGTAATTTCCATATTTCCTTGTAGACCTGTAGACCACTCCAAATTGCTGTTGGAGTGTTTGCATAACAGATTATTTCCTCATAATTATTGACCCTATTAGTCAAATATACATAAAGCAACTATTATGAATTAATTGGTACCCATTTAGCACATTTCGTGAAGTCCCACAGGGTGTGGTTTTAGGGTTTGCTTGGCAGCAATGCAGTTAAACACACACTCCTCACACACACACCCAGATCCTCCCTACAGTGTTTATGGTGCCACTGAAATTCTAGCTTTTTCTGACATATCGGATGAGGCTCTGCACAGCAGTTAACGCAAATGTGCCTGTCCAACTCATTCCCACCTACAGGATGAGCATGAGGCATGTGACTTGAGCCTCGTGAGTCTTGCAGGTAGTAATATGAGGCTAATAATACAGTAAGAAACAAGCCAGGCTTTATCTCTCTACTCTCGTCAGACGCGACAGCATCCATGCGACAGTACATGCTGTTAACCCAAATAGAGCCAGCATCATATGAGGGTGTATGTCTCGGGCCTCAACCTCAGTACCTGCCACCACCTCTCTCTCTATATACTCTCGCTCTCGTCCTTGCTCTCGCTTTCTCCCAGTGCAGTGACTCATAAAGGCTAACAGTGTGCTCCAGCATGGAGAAGTCGAGCAGTAGCTGGATGAATAGAGCAGCCGGGGACTTGTACGCCCCAGGTGACAAGACGCTCTGATTAATGCTGAGTATTTGCATGTTTATTTGATTAGCATCTCTGCCTGAAAATGACACCACTGTGAACACATAGTACTTTTTACTCGCTCCCCAACAAAAAAAGAGGCAAAACAATAAGAATGTAAGCGCCCATTGAGCAGTGCCAGGCCCGAAGAGCTCTGGGTAATGAATCCAATTAGAGGTGCAGATCGGAGAGCTAGGGTAACGTGATTATATTTAGCTCGACCCTCGGCAGCTCACTGTGTGTGAGAGGGGAATCTGGGTCACCGTGGTAACTAAGAAAGCCTTTACCAGCCCATGTGTGCAAAGATGTGCATGTGTGTTTTTCGCCTTTCCGTCGGTTCTCTGGTGTGAATCTTTGAATGGACCGGAATTGACTGACTGGATTTGTTGACTGCAGATGTATCTTTAAAAAGTATTCTTAAGACACAACAGTGGGACTAATAAATCAAGCAAGATCTGTTTGCATTCAGTGAGAAGAGTGCTACTGCGGTCACAAAGTCGTATGAGCACCACCCCACTTCATTCCAACTCCCCAACTCATCACAAAAGTACTGGATGGAGCACCATCACTCTATATAACACAGTTCCACTGCTCCACCGCTCAATGCTGCGGGATTTAAAACCCTGGAGCAGTTGCCAGTGCCTGAGGAACTATTGGGAGTTGGGCACCTGGACTGTAGATGTCAGTTTTGGGGGATAAACCAGTAAGTGGACTATGCCACATCTGACCCCTCAATGTTTATGACGTCATATTTACGTAGAAATAGCTGCCAGTTTTGCCATAAAGTAGTTTTATCTTAATGTAAAATAAAATGATTATATTTATTTGATTATATAATTATTATAACTGTATTTATTATTTACTGGTCATGGTGCTCTTTGCAGAGTGATTTGAATTTTTGGAGTTTGACTGATATTGGCTGCCAGATGGATGGAACATTCCATTTTCAAAGTTGTGCAGGCATTTGACATCCTCAAGACACAGCAACGCGTGTGTCCTGGTAATATATCATAGAAGTCATTACCCCCCACAGTGGATAGCGCAGTGGGTGGTAATGATTGTGACTGGCAGCATCTTGCTACAGTTGTCTGTGCAATCAGATAAGAGTCTCTGACATATGCAGGAGCCCCACACATATTCAGGACAGCATTCTTTAGCTTCCATGCGACATGGCAAATGTTAACGGACACGATGACAAGTTCTTTTACCACTTTTGAATTGAGTACGTTTGGGTTTTCAGTGTATTTGGATGAGCCTAGCAACTGATCCACAGTCATAGTTCTGGCTAAGGGTGGTTGATACCTTATTTGTTTAAAATGGGTCTCTATTGACTTGAGAACAGTAGATACTTGACCTTGTATAATATAAAAATCTGAATGATCTTGGCATTATACATAACAGTGTATTTCTACACCCCTAGCTTCTATATTACTATGTTTTATGTACAGCACTATTTCTTTCTAATGCAACCTTCAGTTGCTTTTCCCTCTCTCTCTGCCTCTGGTATCCTTCTCCTCTTCACTGTGGCAGACTTCCACAGCCCGTGTGTTACTTAATGCTAGTCTGGGTGAGAACTGGCAGCTGGACTGCGTCTTCCTCCTGCTTTGTCCCCTATGAGATGGGAACTTGCGTGGTCACCCTAGCTACTTCTACCTCCTCTTTATTCTTCTCCTGCTCTCCCTTCACTTCCCTCTGCCCGGTTCGTGGGGTTTCACCTCATCCCTTGCCGGAGGCTTAGGGGCGGGCAACTGAATCAGTTCCTTGTTTAAATTCATGCAGTGTGGAGGGAAAAGTTTGCATGCCCTTGCAGCCATAGCTTGGTGATAAGTGCTCCGTCAAAAAGCAAACAGCGCCTCAGGGGGGATTTCTGCCTGCGTCGCGCTAATATTTTCCCCTCTCTTCTACTCGTGCCTACACGCTAATAAATGTTTTCCCCTGAGCCATAGGGAGGAAGGGCGGGAGAGAGAGAGAGAGAGAGAAGGAGAGAGAAGGAGAGAGAAGGAGAGAGAGAGAGAGAGAGAGAGAGAGAGAGAGAGAGAGAGAGAGAATAGGAGAAAGACAGAGGAGGGGAGGGTGGATAGGTGGATATGCTGTAGCACCGTAGAAATACAGCAGTTTATGTGAAACACATCACAGTCTGTTCCTCTAGTATCCAGGGTGTGAGCATGACTTTGGCAGTACGCAAAAGAATTTGATGTCCAGCTGATTGTGAATAATTTGGTTATTCATGATGAGTAGATCTCTGAGCAGACATCAGTGTGTTTTGTCCGACACACAACATATGCACACTGTTTGTTGCATGAGACATCCAGAATGGACATACAAGTTTTCACCCGGACAGAAGTGGTACATTATGCTGATCTGCTTACCACCAGTAAAACAGTACAGGCCAGTATGTCTGGTCACCGGGAAACCCAGCATGTGCTGTGTTTGTATACTGGTCCCCAGCAAGAAAATCTGGTATGCTAATCAACCAGTAAAACCAGCCTCCCTGTTGGAAAACACACAGGAAAGGCCAGTATGGCTGGTCACCAGGAAAAGCAGCATGTGTTATGTTTTGGATGCTGGTCCCTACCAAGGGAATTTGGAATGATAATCACTAGTGAAACCAGCATGTGTTATGCTTTGCAGTGTTTTTCAACCTTGGTACTGGAGGCACCCTTGCCATGCACATTTTACTGAATTCCCTGCTTTAAAACACTCCTGCAACTGTGAATGGACTTGTTTTTTAGCTGGTTTGTTGTGTTGGGGACAGGGAAAGCACTAAAATGTGCAGAGCAGGAGTTGACTCCAGGAGCTGGGAAAGGCTGATGTTTTTGTATACTGGAATATAAATCACCAGTAAATCTGCATCCATAATAGAGAACAAAGAGTACAGACCAGTATGTCTGGTCACCAGGAATATCAGCATGAGTTATGTTTTGGATACCGGTCCCCAGCAGGATAATCTGGAATGCTAATCACCTGCAAAGCCAGCATATGTTGTATTTTGAATGCTAGTATGCTGGTCAACCAGAATGTCCATGCTGAGTGATCAAGAAAAGCAGCATGAAAGCAACAGAAGATCAGCACCATATCAGCATACCCTCTAGTTCAATTCCTCTCACTCCCTTTGCCAATAATTTGGAAAACATTCCAAGGAATTCACAATTTACTCCAATCAATTGTCTAAAGAAACCAGGGGAACAAGGCATTACTCCCAATGGGCTGAAATTGGGAGAAGTTTTATACCAGCTGATGATAGATGCCCCTAATTTATTTCTTTAAGGTCATTTTGGATTACTTCTATTGGCTCAGAGTATTCATTAGTACACGGAGCTTAAGGAGGAGCTTACAGAAGCAGTAGTTGTACGCTCATCCTAATTGCGTACTACACACTAATACTATAACGTTTGTATAACGACCTTCCTAGTGTCAATCATGCACTCAAAACTGGATCAGCAGACCCCTCACCAACTAGAAACTTTGTTCTTCCAGCAGAGAAAGGAAAAAAAAAAAAGAGTTTGCATTCACTGCCACATTCAGCTCTGCTTAGTTAGCATTATCCTGCTGGCACATGTCCCTTGTGTTACATTGCTGGTGGGATCTGAGGGAGCGAAGTGTCTCCTCCTCATCAAGAATGGTCTTATCACAATTCACATGTTGCAAATAATCCCGATCTGAAGGACAAGGCTCAGGAGATGCCCATCTCCATATGCATAAGCTGCAGCCAAGCATCCACAGCTGAGCTAAACTGTCTCCACGTCCTCCACATGAGCTGAAGTGGATGGCACTCCATCACGGGGCTTAAAGACCCCCCTGGTTGCCTATGCAGGCAGCCTGGCTGGAGCTTGGCAGTGCTGTAAACCTGGTTAATACTAAAACCCCATTAGCTTGTCAGACACACTCTTTAAGTCTTGCCTAATGGTGGCGACTGAGAGGCAGCACACTTCCCGGATGGGAGACAGGTATCGGGACGAATTTTGACAGCATACATTCGCAGACCCTTCAGCTGGAGATGCTGAGAAAGAGGAGCAGCTGTGGGAGCTGTCAGCACCCATAATCCCCATGGGTCCCATCTCAACTGCGGAATTTGAGGCTAATTAAAGCAATGTTCTGTGGAAAAATAAAATGTACACAGTTCTTTCTTTACCCGAAGTGCAGTCAGTCAGCCAAGACGTGGGGTTTTGCACTGGAGCCGAGGCTAATGTATCTATGGTCATTGATTCGAGAGTCATCCTAGACTTTGACTGCTTGGACTTAAATAAATAAGTAAGGAAATGAAAAAGTCTTTTTAGGACAAATGTATAAATAAGCTCTGCTTTTATTGGCTGCTTTACAGCAACCCGTGTATTTTAGAATCATTTCAATGCTGTTAAAAGAAAAACATAGTGTTGCTCTCATCTCATTTTCACTTCTGTTGTGTGTTAAACTCGAGTTTATTTCCTGAGGTGGCCCGGGTTGTTTCTCAGGCAGTGGATGTTGGAGAAATGTTAAAAGATGGTCAGCTGACTGATGTATGAACTGCTCTCCAGTGTCAACAACACCATGTTTTACCACTTATATGTTAATATCTTTTAACTAGAGCTGCAGAAAGGAGCACTTTCTAAGTGTAAACTTACCTGTTATAGCCTTTAAGCTCTTGTTCTAAACTAAGCACCCAAATATGTTTTGGCTATTCCACATTTGATGCTTGGCATCAAATGAACGTTGAATAGAGGTTGTGCAGAATGTGAGGAAGGCTGTGAAGATACCAGTGAGGATCAAGGCCCCTCAGCACCTGGTGGCAAGGCTGGCATTGGGTGTACATGAGTGTGTGCACTAGGGCGTATATGAAGGCTGGGGCTGGTGTGACGGGAGCTATATTTGTGCACTGTGAGCCACATCTCCTCTCTAACACCCCCAGCCCACCATGCCTGATCATAGCAATTAGCTGGTTCTCAGAGTCCCCGCCACTCTCTCGCACCTTCTCATTATCAGGCTCGCTTTTGTGCTCGCACACACGCATTCGCACTCCAAACATGCGTGGGCTCCCTGTTTATCTACATCTGTTACTTTTATTTCTTTTGTTTTTCTCATTTTCGCAAGCCTCTCTCCAACACGTCCCAACTTTTCCCTGCGAACTGAGCACTGGAAAACTTCAGATGTGGCTGCCTGCTTTTGTGCGCCTCGTCTCTCCCAGCGGCTGTCCCGCCGAGGCATATGGCTGTCAACCCTCTACAGCTGGAGTCCTTGAGCAGTGGCTGCGCAGCGCAGGCCTCGGGGACAACAGCCTGCGTTTTCAAAGAGGCTTCCGCTGCCTCTGAAAAAAAAAAAAAAAAAAAAAAAAAAAAAAAAAAAGGAGGAGGGGGTCTCATTTTTTACTGAGAGAATATGCAAGCCATCTCAATTACCAAAGCCTGCCTCGGCTGCTGGAAGTTTCTACAAAGTCTGTAATCGCGTCTGCATGTAAGATTATTTTTCAGAGAAAGAACTTTTTCCTTTTTTTTTTCCCCCCTTCACTCCCGTTCTCACTCTTGCCTCCTCCTTTCCTTGACTTAATAAATCTGAAAGAATTTCTCCCCTCCAGAGGGAGTGGGAAATTGACAAAAAAGGAAGGAAGAAGAAAAGGAAGAAAGGAAGAGGGTTTCTGTTATTCTTTCATCTCTCTTTCTGGGGTGGGAGGGAAGGAGTGAGGAGGGGACGAAGGCAGACAAAGCATTATCGGAGGCTGCAGTTGCATTTTCCGAGCCGCGCCCTGGGAAATGGGTCATTCCAACCTTTCAAGAAGGCCACGAGTGCTTACTGATGAGCACACTCCCAACTGTAGTTAGTCCATGCAGAAGAGACGCTTACTGAGAGAAGATCAGGGCCAACAGCCTGCTTTGAAGCCCCGCAAAAAATTAGTCCTGCTCTGCTGTTTACATATTTATGCAGCAATTGAAAGAAATTTTAATCCCTCCTCCCTCAGAACACGAGTCAATAGCCATGTTCCGCCACTTAAGCTAACACATTCACTCTGTTAATACCCGCCTGTCTTCTAAGGCTTTTCCTGAGCATTTCTGCACAACAGTGTTTGGCACAGGCTGGAAGGTCACCTGCACCTCTAGAATATTTATTTGCGGCAATTCCTTAGACGAAGCATGTTTGGTTTCTGAAAGGGGTTTGCAATGTAGGGTTCTGAATAGAACCTTGTAATCAGTGCAAAGAACGTGTAAAGAGTCATGCCTTAAGTTATAGTGCTCCACCCCAGTTTGTGAGGAAGTAGAGGGGATTCTGGTCACTGTGACAACATACAAAGCCACAAAAAATTAACTACCCTGCCTACTTCTTGTTAAGCCCCGCCTCCGCATGCTCATTATTGGCTCCCTAGGGTGCATTTTTTCAAAACCGCTGAGAGGGCAGGAGCACCGCTGATATTGAGAATGGATATACTCCTCAAGGACTGTGTTTAAGGGCCCAAGAATAGTGTATGGAACTTACAACCCTAGATTATGATCTACTTATCATCAAACATAAGGGCATCATAGGGTTCAGTGGTCTTAAAGTTGATGATGCTAATAAAATTGTTTGGGACCTATTGATCACAGGATGGCCTATTGATCACTGGTATATGCCCTGGGCCAGTGCAATGATCCCAACAAGCACAGATCAAGGGGCAGCAGGCTAGGGTGACATCTAGGTAGATCCGTCAGGATAAGGCATCGTCAGTGGGCATGAACCAACATCAGCCAGGCAGCGGGGCAGCTAAGGATAAGGGGTAGAGAGAGGGAAATAATCATAGATAATCTGGTGCAGTGCAGGAAGACAGTCTGTAAAGGAGCCTGCATAAAAAGAAATGTTTTCAATTGAGATTTAAAGACCAACAGGGTCTCTGAGTCCCGCACAGTAGCAATAAGGTTATTCCAGAGTTGGGGGGGCTTTATAAGGGAATGCTCATCCGCCTGCAGTGTTCATACAAGATTCATAGGAAGTGTTACCACTGTGTGTGGAAACAGGTTCATTATATGGCTCATAGAATTGTGTGTAGTTTCTTAATTCTTAGTTATTATGGTCATTTTTTTCAGAATAACTAGTTTATATTAAAGCAATAAAGCCACGAGAGGCCGTGAGTTACTGCGATTTTAGCACAGGGAAGTGTGTTATTGGTACGAAGCGAGTCGGAGTATATAATCCACCAATGTTCAATTCATAAATGTACTTATTTACAAAAAAGTATCCACAATAAAGTATTCTTCCACCACACAATGTAATCTGTTACCAGCGAGCTCTGTTGCTAGGCAACATGAGGGCTAGGGTTTAGGTATAATAATGTGGCACCGCGTCTCCTGAAATAAAATATATGTGCATTTAAGTTTTTTTAGTTGAGTAGAAATGACTTTTGGTCCTCTTTCTGAAGGGACTCACTCTAAAGGAGCTGCAGCTAGTCTAGAGCTGTTTTATAAACATTAGTTCCAGCAGCATTACTTTAACGGAGCAGTCTTTAGCCATTTATTGATATCATAATTATTGATACTGATATCATGCTGTTCGGGCTTCAGAAATAATGTGAAGCTAGAATTCTAATAGCTTAATACATTTTGTGGATAATATTCACGATAAGCTTTCCTCTGGTAGCTAGTTAATACACTTTTTCTCAGACACCCACTTAAAGATTAGGATTTCTCTTTCTATTAATCGTGGCCTTTCCATTTATAGCAGCTGGACAGGCCAGACTGGGTTTAAAACAGGGTTGTGTTAATACATAATTCAGATGTTGTGTATTTTATGACTTCGAACTTGGCTCAGCCAATCAGATTTCAGGAATGGAACTATCCATTTTATAAATCATGATTATTTACATGTAATTGCATAACAACATAGCTATTAGCATAGTCCGGCACTTAACTCTAACTTAAGATCTACAGTTGGAGGGCAGACACATGCTGTTTTCTAGGCTTCATAACTCAGGATCAGAGTAACCTTCAGACATGACACACATATCATAACAAACTGCAACATAAATCTGTCTGATGTCAGAGACTAATAACTGAGTGACTAATAATCAACGAGTAATTCAGCTCAGAAAACAGCTAAAATGTAACTAAATTAAATCCCAGTTTAAATGCCAAAGGAGCTTCCAGTGCATGTTTACTGCTCTGTCCATGTGTACATGCTTAACCTGCATACAGACGGGACGGGACAGGGCTGAGGATGTCACCTGCCCAGACATTGGGTTATAGAAGAAAATGAGAAATGAGGTTCTGTTTATTCTCTTTCTCTGCACAAAGTGTTCAAATTTTAGAATAAAATCCTGAGAAGGGATAATACTGATACATTAATAACAAAAATAATAAATCGCATTCATGAAATTCCCTTTTAGGGCAAACAAATGTAGGCACAAGTGAATTTTTGACCTAAACATGGTCAAAATCATACAAATATCTAAATACATCTCAAATGAAGACTGTTTTGAGTAGCATAGGATCGCTGGTGTGACCATCTACCATAAATACCTTTCAATTTGTTTCATTAAATAAAAGTATGTGAAACCATGAAAACAGCCCACAAAGTTGACCTAGGGTTTCAAAGGACTTTTATCCAGTTACATCGTCTCTCAACCAATTTTGCTTTTCTAGTTTGCTTGTATGGAAACATGAAGAATAGCTGTATAGCATTTTGAATTCAAGGCAAAAAAGAAATGTCTTCTAATTACAAACACTAAACCCATATCGAATGAACGTTTAGAATCTGCGCCTTGGCTGGAATTTCTCCAGTTGTGTAAATGAGCTGCTATTGAGTAATTAAACACAATGTAAGAAGCTGTGTTTTAAGGTGTATAATCCAGGAGGGACCTCGGAGAGTTCATGCTCGTCTGTACTGACGAGTGTTTTGCTGGGCAGGATTACAGCACAGTGCCGGAGGGGTTGAGGTAGGGGGCTTACATCCACATTGACTGCCCTAGCTACTCGAACTCCTGGAGACTAGGGGGTTGGGGGTGGGGGGTACCTGGGGGTCATGGAGAGTTTGCAAAAGAGCAGATTGAGTTTGCCTTAAAGAAACAGGGGAGAAAAAACTGCTGCAGCTCATTTAAGAGGCAAATGAAGCTCGTTTGGAT
>CM067518.1:20006371-20031371 GCA_034509495.1 Acestrorhynchus altus
TTACGCAACTCTCACACTCGGTAATACCGTATACCGTGGCAACACCGAGTCAGTACGAAAAATGTGAATACAGCCTAAGCCTGCATAAGCAGCAGTTTTATGGGTCACTGTATTGATTACAGCGATTGACACTGTCCTTCAAAAACCCTGTATCTCCATTTTTGTCTTGTTTTGTTTTATGTTCACATCTATTGATTTTTTTTTTTCATCTTATTTACATTTTTGAGATCCAAAGTTTTTTACAACTGGATGACAACTCACGGTCTGTCAGACAGATCAGGAATGGCAATAAGAGTCTATGCTGGCCGATGGGAATCTCAGGTCAGAATGTGCCCTGCAGATCTGCCACTTGCACAACACAAATCAAAAAGACTCATAATTGTGCCCTTTGACCCTCTTGCTTGCTTTTCTCCCTTTTCCTCTTCTGCCTTTTCTCCTCCTCCTCCTCCTCCTCCTGCTGTCCCCTCTGTGTCACAAACCACTTCATCACTAACTCCTGTCTCTCTGCACTGCTTTCCGGAACCAGATCTGAACGCGCCCAGCCCGTGCCTGAAGAAGATGTGTGAGTTTGGGGGAACCTGTGTGGTGAAGAACGGAGAGGCGGTGTGTGAGTGCCCGGAAGCGTGTCCCCACACACAGGACGCTGTGTGTGGCAGCGATGGACACACTTACAGCAGCCAGTGTCACATGAGGGCTATGGGCTGTGCCCTGCAGAAACACATCCACATACAGCAAAAAGGGCACTGTGGTGAGTGGACACACACACACACACACACACACACACTGACTGGATGTAAAAATGGTTAACATTTTGTACACTGTGTCTCATGTCATTTTTGACTAGTGTACCGTACCTGATTCTGGAAGACTCTAGAACATCTATATGCCCTTCAGCTCTTCAGCTCTCTTCAGCTCATCTCAGAAGCACCATCATTCCAGAGAACACAGTTCCTCTCCACCACAGCTCAATGCTGGGGGATTTATAATTCTATACTCCAATAGGTTCATGTTTCTCTTCTCCAGAGAGTCTTATTCTATTGGCAGAATAATCATTGCCGCCGTGCAGTAGATGTATTAGATACTATTAGGAGAAGAGCGTTTCTGTTGTACTACCTTCCCTGCACAGCATTAAACTATGAGCAGGTGTCTCTGAAATGTAACTCTAATAGAATATTTAATTGGTCAAAGTTATCTAAGTGATCAAATCTCCTGTTTTGCTAAGATACTCCTTTGTTGTTTTCACTCTGAAATTGTACAAAGCCAAAGAAAAATACGCTGGTAACACCTGGTCATTTAAACTGGGGGTGCCCAAACTTTTGCATATCATTGTAAACAGCTTTGTCAATATTAATCTTAATATTTACGCTGACGATATTCATTTAATACTGCGCACCTGCCCCTGCACTACTATATGAGAGGAAGAGAGCTAGCTAGCGATGATGGACGGATGGATAGACGGATGGATGGACAGACGGACTTATTTGTACACATTTATAGTCTTTTAACATTACACGCACTGTGTAATGGACGTTGATGTATCATTGTCAGTGTATGGTAGATCTGTTGTTCTCCGAGTTTCTGACAGTCAGGACTTTTTCAGGACTTGTTTACTCTCTCCCTCATTCTCTGTCTCTCTCTCTCTCTCTCTCTCTCTGTCTCCTCTTTTCAGCCCTTCCTGTGCTCTTAAGCTTTGCAGATCTTCCGAAAAAGAGAGGGCTGCAATTTTCTTCCTCTGTGACCTTTTTTTTTTGTTGTTGAAAAGATGCACTTAAGTTCAAATTAAAGAGAGCAGCATCCTTCAGAGTAATTGTTTGCGTGACTCACGTCTTTTTTGCAATGCTGTGAAAACGCAGCTGTAGAAATGGCCGCGCTGTCCTTTCAAGTGGACATGCTGTACGATTGTTGTGTATGTGCTACTTTCCTTCAATCAGCAGCAGACGCTGGAGGAGTGCTTTGTGTGCGGCGCTGTCGGGGAGGTCAACACGTGCAGGATTTCTGATGAGTTCCGGCCCATTTGTTTCCTGTAGTGGTCCTGCTGGCTACTCTGGGGGCCAGCAGACTGAGTGAAGGCCTATAGCACAGGCAGATCAGTGCTCTTTAAATGTGCTGTAAAGTGTGTTTTTATTATTTCATTATGTCTGACTGCTCTCAGAGCCTGCAGTGTGTGTGAGTCAGTGAGTGCAATGGCGTCACCCTGTGTGTATATTAATTGGTGCCTCTAGTGAATTGTGTTTTGCGTAGTTGTGTGTGTGTGCGCGTGCGAGTGGGTGCCCAGGGTCATTTGGCAGCAGTAGAGTTTATCGGAGCGTTTTGTACCTGCAGGGCGCTGTTGCTCTTTATGCTGGTACCGCTCTGCTGCTATACGTGTGCCATCAGTGCAGAAATGACATGTAGATTGTGATATCTCTCTCTCTCTCCAGTGCCAGGGACTACCTCGCCTTCAGGCCCTGCACTGAGAATTAAGTCACTCTGATGAGTTTGGCTGCGGAAGCTGTGTGTGTGTGTGTGTGTGTGTGTGTGTGTGTGTGTGAGAGAGAGAGAGAGAGAGAGAGAGAGAGAGAGAGAGAGAGAGAGAGGCTGAATGAGGAAGAGGGAAGGAGCAAGAGAGTGAGGTGGAGAAAAATAGGGAGAGAAAACGAGAGGCAGTGAGAATGAGGAAGAATGAAAGAAACAAAAGGAAGAAGAGACAGATTGAGTGAAAGAATGACAGGCTAAATAAAGAGCAGAGAACTACCAGGGGCACAGTGCTCTCTTATTGCCAGGCTGTGCAAAAGTTGAAAACATTATATGACCCTGCATGTTTGGACAGGCTCTGTTTACTGGACCACTTCCAGATAGCTGGTTTGGCTTGACCCTGCAGGAAGTTCACCAGAGCACACTTAGTGATCCGATCCGTTGTGCATTTGCAGCCAAAAATAATGGAATTTGGGGAAATGAAGGATCAATTCTGAGGAGTCATCCCACAAGTTTGAATAGTGGAGTCCGCATCACAAGTCAGAAAAAGTGTGGAGGTCTGTGTCCGAACAGACAAAGAGATGACACTTGGAGTAATATTTGCTTCAAAGACATTGCTGAAGAGCGCTTGGGCAGAGGGCCCTGATACGGGAGCCTCCGTGAAGGCCTCCAGTCGTCAGGGATTGAGAGCTGGAATCTCCATTTGAATTCAATCCTTCCCTCTAACACAGCAAAAAAAAATCAGATCAGGGAATCGGAGAGAGAAGAGAGAGAGAGAGAGAGAGAGAGAGAGAGACTCTCTCTGCTTCGCATCCAAGCTGGCTCTTCATGTCTCCTGGTGGCCATATGGAAAGGAAGGCGTAGCGTGTGTTGAGGAAATAGTAGCCAGGGGAGTGAGAGGGATAAATAAAGGGAAGTGGGCTGAGTGAAAAGAGGAATGTTTAAACACAGCCGACTCAATTTGGAATACAAGCCGGTGGGAGGCAGGTCCCCATGTAGCGTTCTAGAGAGTAATAAATAGTCTTTATTTAAAAAAAAAAATGAATACGCACACACACAAGCACACCCATTCTCACACTCGCTCTCACACACATATTGGAAGCATCGGTAATGCAAAGCTATAGATGCTTTGAGTCTGTGCTAAAGCAGGCGTCAGCGGAACGGGGCAATAAAGAGCAGCCCCCAAACAGCTAATCCAGCATAGGCTCCCGCTTTTTTTCTGGCCTGTTTACAGAGCCCATCATTCCAGCACAAGTGAGCTCTGTTATTATCTCCATTAATTATTCTCCCTCTCTATTCAGACCACAGCCTCTGCTTTACAAATCAGACCCCAGTCATCCATTATGGAGGGGTGTGAGTGTGTATGTGCTTGTTTTTAGACATTTTTAGGATGAGTCGCTCCAATTTTGTAGGGATATTAAGGAAAAGTAGGCTTAAAATGAGCATCAGCAGCAGCATCGTGGACTGAAGGTTACAGTTAGGCTTGGGATTAGGTTTGGAATCATGTCATTATTTTAACGTTTGGACATAATATGAATGTGGCAGTAGATCTTTACGTTGTGACCGAATTCTATGATTAATTGCTTGGAATAAAATCTTTTTTCTCCTCATTTGGATGATAGAAACGGTTTGCAAAGACATTATTACATGACCGAAACCAATCTGAATTCTTTGCAGTTTAGCTAAGATAGATGTGAATGTGGTGGGATCAATCATTAGTGAAATGATAGTTGCCAGGAAAGCTCATATTACACATTCTCGACAGCATTGTTATTAGCCTACATTTTTAGTGACCCATTAATTGTGTATATGATATTGATTCTAATTCAGTTTGACTGATGTCCCTGCAGATGTGGCTGCAAATGACTGTAAACCTCTGTGTAAAGCGTTCTATCTATAGCAGCAGCATTGTCAGTATAGACTGAACTTATTTATTTATAACTTATTGTTTTTGTGGATTTTACCAGACATGGCATTCTGGTTTTGGTGGCATGATGTAACAGCCATGCTCACATTTAATGTGCCTTTGTTTATAAGTGAGGTTTTTTCAAGCACACAATGCCAGGGTCAGATGATCTGCGTCACTCTGCATAGTTCAGCTACTATCTGATCCGTTAAAACATGCCTGAATCCCAAAAGGAACATCCTTAGCTGATACATGTAGTCACTTTTGGAAGTTTTGGAAGTGTTAGAAATTGTCCACTGACCTTTATATTACACGGACATGAAGAATAAGTCGATTAAAATGATACAAACATACTTGATCTAATGCTGGATAATGTTATTATCCACCACTATGTTCTGTTATATGATGGCACCAGCACCGGGAGGGTGTTCCCTTACATATTATTTTCTAACATGTGCAAAGCCAGTCAGCTTAATCTTCTCGCTTCTATTCATTAGCAAGTTCAGCAGGCTTGGAGAGCACTTTCAGTGTTCGCAATGATTCTGTTAGTTCAGCAGATAGCAGGTGTATTTGCGAGCAATGGCCGGAGTGATTGGGAAAAGAGAAATAGCCATCCATCCAGAGAGAGCCAGTTATGCTGCTTTCTTGAACTCCCAGCCACAAACAGCTGTGATATCCAGAGTTTAATCCTATTATCTCCAATTGATGAAGTCAACGTGGAGACCACTGGTCTCCAGCTCTCCTCATGGAGAGCTCCTGCACATTTGACCTCCAACCCAAGTTGGAGACCCCCAGCCAATGAAGAACTTCAGGAAGGCAGTAATTAGTTGGTGTAGGTGAAGTAATTAGGGCGGTAGCTTTCCAGGAGCAGGCTTAGAGACTACGGGTAGGAACATTTGCACCAGTTAGGGATGGAGAGAGAAGTTAAGAGCTTTTAATTGTCCTGCGAAGGGAGGGAGGCAGGGACAATATACAGCCTATTATCCATAGAGTCGTATGCTAATATTTGAATAACCCTTTCCAAGTAAGGTAACAAATGCTCCAATATAAAGGATAAAAAATATGATAAAAATATAAACATATCATGCAATGTTTTGATGTATTTATTTACAATTGAACACATTAGGAAAGCTGATTTACAGAAGTAATATGTTAAACTGTATAAATCTGTGTTCTGTATAGGATTTCTACTTATTTCCACTTCAAGCAAAATCAATAAAACATGTAATTGACCAGGGTGTCCCAGACTTGCACAACCAGACCAGTATTAAAGCAAATGTGTGTGCGCATTACTTTTCTGTTTACATTACCATGTTGATATGTTTATGATTGTGCATGTGATTACTAATCCTAAATGCTCTTATCGTTACAGCCCAGAGGCTGAGTGAGGTTTGTTTACACACGCACACAGAAAAGTATTGGATGAAGCACTGTCATTTCCAATGCTCCACATTTAAACCCCTCTAGCCCTTGTTCGGCATTAGGCACGGTTCTATTCACCTCAACAGGGACTAGACAAGCTGTATGTGCATTGGGTGCAACTAACAGTAGCTGAATTTGAGTGGCTCAGTGATTTAATGCACTAGCACTGTGATCAGAGGATCGCAGGTTCAATTCCTGCTGTTTGCCATCTGGAGGCGGAGTTTGAGAGTGCTTCCTCTGGATGGGTAGATGGTGAGCTCTCTCTCCACATCACCCCTGGTGCCACGTCACATCTGTTCACTGTTGTACCCTCTGCGATGTTCAAAAGTGGTGGTTTCCTATGTATCAGAGGACAAGGTCCTAATGGGGTTGGCTAATTGGCATGTCCATATTGGAGTAGACATGGCTGGGCTCATTCATTAGAAGGAGTGTCCACAAACATTTGGACACATAGAGTGTGTATATGTATATGGCAGTTTTCCCAGCTGTGTAAGAAGCAGCTGACCTTGTCAAGCAGGCTGGGAGTAACGTGACGAACTAATAGACTTCATGGGGATGTGGGCTGCTCTGAGAGACCTGATATACCTGCTCCGTATATATTTATAAGCAGCTTGATGAGAGAGGAGAAGCCGTGTCATCAGGAACGAAAATATGACAGCCTGATTCGCCAGGTGATGGAAATGATACTTATTTGTTGGGAGCTGGGGAATATAGGTCAGCCACAAGCTGCCGAGGCGGCCAAGGGGAAGCAAGCCAGGAAGAAAAATCATCAAGCAGTGAAGAGAGAGGGAGATGGAGGTAAATAAAAAGGAAGAGGCTGATGGAGCAGACTAATAGAGCGAGGGCCAGGCGCTGGGGGATTTTTCTCCGTGGCCATTCACAACAATCTGCTGTTGTGGGCCACACATTAAGCCCGTCCTCACCTTGTCTCGGCTGGCCGCCGAGGCCACTTTACAGCTGGCCTCTTAAGAGCAGAGCGGTGTTGGCTGCGGGCTCCGTTTCCTCCGTATGTCACCCTGAAAGCTGGCCTGTCTGGACCCCCTGTCGGGAGGGGGGCAAGTGTGGGCACTGGGGCAGCTGTTTACAGGACACAACCTCTTGTAGTAGTAGCTCTTTCAGCCTAACAGGTGCAGTAGATAAAGAAGTGCTTTTTGCAGTGGGTGGGTATATGGGGTGGGGTGGGGAGGGTGCGCTGTGGGCCACACCGAGGTGATTTATTGCTCCTGGTCTGCTTAGAGCCGTGGGTGGCCACTTAGCCATGTGGGGTAGTGGTGTTTAATAACACGGCCGGGTGCCTGGGCCCCAGGAGCTGTCCACACAAGGAAAGCACTTTCAAGACGGCAGGAACGGAGCACTTTATTAATGTGTAATAAACAGGCTGATGCCAGGAGAGTGGTGTGATTTATGCACAAGTACCTCTCCCCATTAGCACTAAATCAGCAGCTGTTATTATCAGTGCTCTAATTGAATTCTCCAGGTTGTAATTGTCACTACCCATGCTCATTCAATCCTAGTCGGAATTACATTCCGATTGTTCTTTTCCTGATTAATTGAGCTCCAGGACATAGCTAGGGATCAAATGTGTGGGCACTCCACAGCTCAAGAAATCCAGACGTCTGAGGTGATTAGGAGTGTGACAGTAGCACAGGGGGTGCCGGGTCTGTGTGGAGGAGACAGTGAAAGGAGAAGGAAACCTGTTAAACTGCAAAAGATCATGAGAAGATTGTCTGTCGCACACCGTGAAGAGCACCTAAAGCATCGATGTAGCACGTTTCAGTCATTTGCAGCCTGTAAATTCAGAGTGTGATTTGTTTTTATTGTGTGTGTCTATATTAAGAACTCCGGGCCTTAATCATTTCTTTTCTCTGTCAGAGAAATACATTTTGTTATGTGAAAACTGCCACCTTCTCACACAGGATCCACCCCCACCCCACCAATTATTAGACCGTTTCATTTCAAGACCGAATCAATTGCTAATCAGAGAAATGTAAAATAAAATAAAGCATGAAAATGAAATGAAATGTCACTAAATTCTAATCATTGAATCTTTTTGAATTGTTTATTAGTATTTGAACTTTTGAAATATGAATAAAAAAACGTTTATATACGTTCATAGAAACACAATATCCTTTTTTTAGACGTATAACAAGATAAATGAACGTTTCGAACGCAGTATATTTTGTGCTACATATATTTTCTTATCGTCACTGGATGCCCTGAATGATGAGCTTGTTTGGCTCATTTGATACTATGACAGCCGTTCATATAAGCAAGAAAACAGATCTGCTGAGTGAAATAGCACTGCATGAAAGCATTTTATTAAACCTTAACACAACTGGCGAGCAGCTGTGGTCTGGTGATCTGGTGGTTTGGGAACCAGCCTTGTGACTGGAAGGTTGCTGGTTTGAATCCCTGAACTGGCAGAACATGACTGAAGTACCCTTGAGCAAGGCAAGGGTGCTGTGGCTAATGCCACCCACTGCTCCTGGCACGTGTAAAAAAAACTGTTTGCTACTGAGCAACTTACCTTATACATGTCAAATTACCATATTGTCCGGACTATAAGCCGCCAACTGGAAAATAACATGTATAAGAAGAAAAAAATGCACCTCATTATAAGATGGATGGTTTAAATCGTGGGAAAAAAAGCAGCGGCTTATAGTCCAGAAAATACGGTAATCCATTATTCTACTGGCAGCTTATATAGCCAAATTCATATTTAACCCCTTTATTACCATAACATTATTGTGATTACTGAGAGACAGTAATCTGTACTACTCTACTACTAAGTAATCTCTCTAAAGTAATTTCTACTTTTTCTCATGCACTATTTATATATATTGTACATTGTAATATAGTCTCTATATTATATATTCTTTATATTTATATAGTGTTTCTGTACTAAATGATCTCGTTCTACCTTTCTGTACTGTACTTATGTTGCGGCTGGAACCTTAATTTCCCTGAAGGAACCCTCCCAAGGGATCAATAAAGTTCTGTCCTTCTATCCTAGACAGGTAAAACGTATTTGGGACATTGTTTTTAACCACGCGGCCGGATAGTGTCCATGTCCAAAAACCTTTTATTTTTGCATATCAAGGAAAAACGCTTAAACCCCAAGGACCTGAAATAGGCGTGATATCAAATACGCAATGATGACATGACTATAGAGATCTATTTCTACTATCAAACATCTGTCTTTGTTCATACACATTTGCAAGACAAGTGCAGCTGCATTTGTGGTTGGAGTGTTCTCCAGATCCCATGGTAGTCGAGCTCATGTTGCGATCTGTGTGTAATGTAAACGTTGTGCTGTGTACAGGGATTTGTTCGTAGTCTGCACACAATGCAGGCAGCTTGTTTCCGTTCATTGCTCCCACTTTCTTATTTAGCAAGTTATTTTTAGGCTTCTGTGCATGAGTTCAAAGAGAGGTTTACAAGTGGTGCAGAAGTTTTAAAGCTATTCCACGCTGTTGAAGGACAATGCACAATTCTCCCATCACACCTGGCTTTCATTTTGAATCCATATTTACTGTTGAGAAGCAAATGCAGGCCGACGTAACCCACCCGCTGTAATTCCTAGTCTTTAGACTCCTGCCTGAAGCAGGTTCCATACAACTCTCACCTTATCTTGCCGCTCAGATGTGTCTCCGAAATGACGTCCACTAACTTCTCTTCCACAGAAAAGGCCTGTTCTAACTGCTCGTTTGGGGCTATCTGTGACGCGCAGACAGGCCGCTGTGTTTGCTCCACTGAATGTGTGATTTCACGACAGCCTGTGTGCGGCAGCGACGGCACCACCTATGCCAACGAGTGCGAGCTGCATGTGAAGGCCTGCACCAAACAGCTGGACCTCAAAGTGGTGGACCATGGAGAATGCAGTGAGTGCCTGCCCACCTAAAGCAGCCCTCTGCTCCTCTCTGATCACATCTCACATCACACACTCATTCTCCCCCACCAGGCGTGCAAAGCAAAGCTGACCTTCATAACCATGTGCAGTGCATGACTTTCAGTGCTGCCTTCACATGGTTGTCAAATGGTTCCCACCTACAAAGTCTTTGTTCTTCTGCTCTTTTATAATTATAACCATTGATCACGAGTTCTAGGTAGCAATTCTGGCTGTATAAGTGTCTTCCTAACAGCGTTCACCCTTTGTAAGGTGCTTCACATAGTTCATAGAAGAACCACTCCCATAAAGAGCTATGCTTATGGTAGAGTTGATAGAAGATGCTGTTAAATTTGTAAAGAACCATTACATCATGGTTCTTTATTGGGGCCAGTTTGCATGGTTCTACAATAGCAGGTGTCATCAACCCTGCTCCTGCTCCTTCAGAGGTTCTTGACTGGCTGAGTAGGGTGTTTGGGTCCAACCCAAATCTACCTCGCCCAATTCAAGCGGTCAAGAACCTCTGAAAACAGTATTTCATTGGATTAAAGTTGAATCTTAAGTGTGCCTGAAGCTAGATCTCCTGGAGCAGGGTTGGTGACCCCTGTACTATATCATCACTGGCTTTGAAGCACCGTTACTTTTAAGAGTGTACCGTAATGCTGTGTTTACATTACGACTATAGATGAATGTCAGCAAAGCAGATATTTAATGTTTCTTCAATTCGAAAATACGGCTGCTGACAGCATACCACTGTGGTCAGCAAAACATTAGCAGCACGGGTTATGTCAGGAGTAAACCGGATATTTGTTATTCCAGATGCACAAAATGATCATAGCTCCAGGTGTTTCCGTTTGTGCGCACCACTAAGTGAAAACACAATTACAAACATTATGTGTTCAGGACACTTTTTTTTAGAATAAAATAATGACTAACACCGTCACCACTCACAGGAATGGGAATGGTACTGTTATTCCAGTAATGGTATCATTAAGGCGATTATTACCAAAATGGTGTTTTAACTAAAAATGTATTCACCAGGCTGCCTTAAAATGTAGATTTAGTAAGAAGGTCTTGTACTATGTTAATGGAACACAAAAACCTGTCTTGTTATTTGAATTTACTATATATATATATATATATATATATATATATATATATATATATATATATATATATATATATAGCTTGAAGGGACGTTCAAATGCAAAATATAGTTCAGAAGCTTGTATTTAAGAGAATTCAGATACCACTTGAAGGCAGCATAAGTCACAGGCTATAACACTGTCACCCATAACATACTGCTCCTTGTTTTTTGAATGCCCATATCAGTTATTTATATGCCCAGCAAGTATACCTGCTTGATGCCTGGAGTATGCTATGGGGCTGCATGCATATGTGTTTTTTCATATACCGTGTCCTTGTGTGTGTCTCTTTGTGTGTGTGTGCGTGTCTGTGTGTCAACAGAGACCTGTGGCAACTCTGTGTGTGCCTGGGGTGCCCACTGTGTTCAGAATAAGTGTGAGTGCCCTCAGTGTGTGGGTGAGCCCATTAAGCAAGTGTGTGGCACGGACGGCATCACCTACGACAACCTCTGTGAACTACGCTTGGCCTCATGCACGCAGAACAAGAGCATAACGGTGGCCAAGCCTGACATGTGTGATGAAGGTAGGTTGGCTACTTCTACACACCCTCAGAATAGTAAATGACTGTTTATGACACCAGTTTCCTTCCAGTAAAATAGTGCATATTGTCGCCGTCAAACGAATGCCTCGTGTCTCCATTTTTGCTGTTTCTGACTTTCTTACATGAGGCACAGACCAATAAAAATGCTCCAAATGTCTGAGAATAGTCTGCTTGATCAAATAAATAAATACATATGTGTGTTAAGGGTCACACTGCTGGGATCAGGTTTATTGTATTTATTTTACTGTATAAAGCTAGTTTTGGGGAAAGGACCACGCCCATCTCTTTCTCCAGCCTATAGCATCCACCGCCAACTCATGTACTCCTTTGTTCTGTGAGGATCACCACAGCTATGGGAGAACTTGGCTTCATGCACATACTGTGAAACTACTACAGTGTCTAGCCCAGAAATCCCCCCCCCATTGTAGGTTTCCGAGGTGTAGAGTAGGGCTGGGGGAATATCAGTATTTTGATCAAAATCGGGGTATGAACTGAGCGTGATATGGGTTTAGGCGATATGAGGGTGAAAACAATCACATGCCCCTTTCAATTCATGTATGGCCAGAAGGGTTGGGCGATATATTGATATTTATATCTATTTCGGGATATGGGTTGAGGCAAAGTTTTTGAATAATGTTTGGTTTCAGTTTTGCAGACATGTTTTTTCTGCTCCCTTGCTCAGCTCTGCCCCCTGTTCTCAGCTCATCCTCTACTCTGCTCCCCTCCACCTCCATTTGCACTCCATTTTCACTATGGAGGGGGCATCAAAGCCCAAATTTCACAGTTTAAATAGAGTGTAAAAGACTTGTATCCACATTCTTTCACAATGTCGTATGTTAAATTGTCATTCAGCTAAAACATATGATTTTTGACTCATAAAACCCAGCCTTGGTGAGACCATAATAGCAAACTGTCATTTAGCTGTAAATATGAAAATTCAAAAGGGGACTTCCATCTTTTTTTCCTGAACATTCTGCATAATTATGTTGTCATAAACAAAGTCATTCCGAGTTTTAGTATTTTCTCTTAATAGTGGTGGAGATGGGAATGAGGCAGGGTTCCCACATGTGTCATAAAACCTGCAAAACCATTCCCTGGAAAATGATGACAGAAATCTAAAAAATGTGAGTTAGTGAGCTCCTGGAAAAAGATGTGCCACGTGTTTTAGCCACTAATGCACTAATGAAGTCTGTAATGCTGTTTGGTCATGTGGACACATCTATTACACCCTGCAGTGTTTAATGAATGCAATAATTCCTGACGTTTTTTTTTCTACCTAGTATTGCATGTCACTCCCAATTTAGTGACACAAGCACACATTTTAATAAGATTGTGAGGCAATATTTATGCACATAATCATCACTAATGACTGAAACGTATTATCCATACGTGATCTGTTCAACTTGCATCTTAATTTCCTTTTTATATAGCCATTATTGAACTTCCAACCATATTACAACTAGACTGTCTCTCTCCAATGGCAGTTCTGAAGCCCATGATCCACTTCTTTGCAAAACCTCAAAGGATTTAAGAGTGTTTATCATGTTATGGATAAGATTTGCATAGAGAATAATGTGTTGAATAGTTCATTCAGTAAACCGGTTCATTCTGAGAGGCTTTAATAACAGGAAACCTTCCTGGAAAAGTCCTGGAAAACGTTTTATTAAAAGAGATGACGAGTGGTCTCCAATGCGAAAATAGCTGTTGTATTTATGATGTAATATTGATGATGGTAGAATTGGGATTCGTCTGAAAGCAAAATTTCTTTGGGGATTTTCTTTCCCATATTGATTGATCTTTATGCTTCACCATGGAGAGATACCATCATCTGTGAGGGGGCTGGTTGATGGTATATATAGCCCCTCTGCTCATGTTTTGGGTGCTTGTACTGCTGTCTTGCTGTGTCCTTTTTCTACTGTACATGTTGTTGTTGTTTTTGCCTGCTGCAGCACATCAGTTCCAGATGTTAACACCATGAGACAGAAGTTTTAGTTGATCCTAATATGAGTTGAAAGCAGGAGACCGATAGACAGATGCAGCCAAAGCATGAGACGTAACCGACTCGAGGCCAAAATCCCTATTATTGTTTACTCTCTGGACGGCTCCTGTGGTTTTGATGCCTGAGGCTGTCTGGATGAGTGGCTCGGCTTTAACACTGGGCTTCATGCAGTCAATTTAGCATCACCTCATTATCTGTGCCGATTGACCTTTCGTATGTGGAGCATGAAATGCTACTTGAAATTTTTCCTTTTATGCCCAAGAAAACTGCATTTTCTCCCTCTGTCTCTTTCCCGCTCTCTCTCGTTCTATCCGTCTGTCATCCCTAACAACCCATTGACGAGTAACAATCACCACGTTTTCTGCTCTCTACTTTCACACTGTCTCATCACTGCTTTTGTGTTTGCCCTCCTGAGGGCTGTGGAGATGTTGCTTTTAGAGACAGGCCTGCTCAATAGGCTTTTCCCAGAGGCCATGGTTTCAACATCTTTCTGCCCATGCCCTTGCTTTGGTCATATGACCCAGCTGCAAGTAAGACACTGTTCTGGCTCTCGGCTTTAGGCCTTTGTGCAGGAACAATAGTGATAGGGGCAACTGCGATGAGAAAGAAGAGGCTACTTTATCTAGCAGGGCTCAGTATTCAGTGGTGACCTATAGCTCTCTCACAATCTGCTGCATTTATCTGATGGCTAGGCCCCTCAGAGCATTTACTTTGGTGCTTACCATCACTCCTCTGCAAAAATACAGTGTCAAAACTGGAAAATATGTTCTTGCCGGACCAGCGGGGGCTGGGAACGCGAAAGTGATTTATTCATTTATTCAGAGCGGGCTTTAAAGCCGGTGTTCATTAGTTACTGGAAAGAAATGGGAGTGTTTTCTCACTCTTTTATTTTGCGGTAATGAAAAATGACAGTGTTCCCAGCGTTTGGCCTCACAGGGAAATTTATCACCTGTTTAATTTCACACTCCGCTAAGCTTAAGCTCAGCCTCTTTGTAGACACTGACAAAGTGGCGGGCAAGAGCGGTGCATCACCTGGGAGCTGCCGCCCCCTTTTAATTGAATACACGTTTGCTAAATAGGATTATGCGTTGCAAATATCGAGATGATACACCAGAGTAGGGTGAAGCATCAGTAAGTAAGCTATAGGCCATGATTGGAGGATAAGACTGGGTGATGGACCAGGAGAGTAAGACGTTTCGAGTGTAGGCACAGGTTCATTTATCCCACACACTGTAAGTATTTCCTGTCAAAGCAAGGCATAGTCTATTTGCTCCTTTACTGCTACTTGTATTAAAGCCCCTGTTTACTCATTTACATGATTCTCGTGTATTATCTGCAGTTTTGTGATGAATTGACCCTGAACATTGTTGGCGTATAGTGTTCGTCTGTTGGATTAAAGCTGGGTAAGAAGAAGAAATGGAAGATTACGTTTTCAGTACGTTTAACTATGGTTTAAACATCTTATTGTATATTGCCATTTAGCTAAAATATATATAAGATTTTTTGTCCATATCGGCCAACCCTTGTGGTCAGTCACTTTTTTTTTGTCACCATTGTAATATTACTGGGCAGACAACGTGCTCAGAGGAAAGCTCCCCAGCTCTGATACAACGTCTAAAGGGCAGCATGGAGACTTGGGTGCCAGGAATGAACTTTTGATCCATCCAAACCAGTTGTAACTTTAAATTTGATCATTTTTCTATATTCACCTTTTCACCTTTTGGTATAATGAATGACCATCATTATCACTAATGAACATTCAAGTGTTCAGATTCGAATCGAATTAATCTGACCAGCCAGAGCAGACCCCTTGGCGTCATAGCTCTATTGCAGAATAAAAGGAGTAAGGCAAGTCACCAAACAATGGTCTGGGCTGATGGACTACATTTGAGTTAAGGGGAAAATTGTTTAAATTAGATTTCCCACCCAGCTGTCACTTTAAGAGACTGCTCTGTTCTTGAGCCCACCGGCCAGAGTGAAGCTCTATCACTCTTTACATTGGCTGGGTTTTATTGGCTCTAACGGGCTGTCCAGCCCTTCAATGCCTCAGCCTGACAAATTACCAACAAACAATAGGTAAACAAACTCCTAGTGTATCTGTCGCGAAAGGCCAAGGCGTGTATTTGCCTTTGTGCATGTGACACGCGGCTGTCTGCTGTGTGTGATTAATGTGTATGTTGATGTCTCCAAAGAGAGAGTGTGAATGAATGAGAGAGAGAGAGAGAGAGAGAGAGAGAGAGAGAGAGAGAGAGAGAGAGAGAGAAAGAGAGAAAGAGAGTGAGTGAGTGAGTGTACCTGCTTGTGTGATGGTGATGGTTTGCTGTGCATTTGCTGAGGGATTAATGCAGTGCCATGTTACTGATAGTGAAGCACTTTCCTCCACTGAGCCGAAGCTTACATCCGAAGGTCAATGTGCTCTCCTGCTGCATTTCTCGGCGTCCTTTCATCCACTTTCGTCCCTGCGTTCCCCGTCCTACCGCCTGCCCGCCTGCCCATCCCTTATGAAAATTCATTACAGGTGTATTGTGCTGTCTGTCCTGTTATTCATTAATTTCATGAACTTCTTTCTCCTCTTCTATGTTTCTCCTCTCTGCTTCTTGTTCTTCTGTCTGCCGTTTTCATTCATTTAGTTCTTCATCTTAATGGAAATCCCATAGCTAAATGGACCCTCGTTAGGACATGATTGACTAAAAGGGAAGAGGAAGGGCTTTGAGAATAGCTGATGCAGACGTCTTTGCCGGATTTGCTAATTGAAAGGTTCGTCTGCGGTGCGGGTGGCAGTGACATCAAAGTGCAGAAACTAATTAGCACCCTCCTCGCTGCCCCCCTCCTCTCCAAGCCTTCGGTTTTTATTTATTCACTTCATACCCTGTATTTTTCTTTATTTCATTTTTATTCCTAATGCGTGAGCGGAATATGACTATGAAAGTATCCTCCTATTGCTTGGCTTGCATAAAAGGCCTGAGGTGCCCCGAAGAGCTTCATACATACAAATGATTACGGGAGTTGTGCAGCGCTCGGTGTTCTTAGCTGGGAAGCCTCGCTTTAAAGAAATTTACTGTACCAGCGTGTGCTCGGAATCCGTGATGGCCCCTTGCAGTTCAGTCCTGCTGGACAACACATGCACTAGCCTAATCAGAGCCAAGCAACAGGAGTGGGCTCCTACAGAGAGAGCCGCTGTCCATGTGTTTGAACCATTAAAGTGATCCCTGGCTTTGGCAGCCGACAAATGCTGAAGAAGGTCTGCTAGGGTCTATCAGTAAGAGTGGGAAATATTACACTGCAATATTTTGACACAGTGTCCATAAGTTTGTGGACACTAGGGCTGTGTATTAGACAGAACCGGGCGATTCAATACATATTCTGGTACAGGGGTAACTATTCAATATATTGCAACTGATATATATATATATATATATATATATATATATATATATATATATATATATATATATAAATAATAGTTCATATGCGATCCAAATGGGTGGGATCAGAACCCATTGTGTACAACACTGTACACTAAACGGTGCTGGGTTAGTGCTGATTAATTTTGAACCATTAGATTATGGTTAGAATTGGATTATTTGGGTTATTTATTGAGTTAGCAATCGCAATTCTATAGCAACCACCTAGGACAGTATTGAACCCCTTAACAACCAACTATAGGGTGTTGTGATATACTAGGTTGCTGTGCTGTTGCTAAACGGTAAAAGATGAACCTCTCGAAAACCATAGAAACCACCTAGCAACCACTTAGCAACACAGTAGCAACCATCTAGAGCACCTTAGCAACCACCAAACAGCACTTTACATAGCTTTGTAACCAAGTGATTGTTATGAAGTTGTTAAGTGGTTGGTATGGTTGGTTTGCAATGTACAGTCATCAAAACACAACCCAAAGTCTGGTCATTTCATCTCAAACGTGTAAAAATGTGGATCATCCTGACATCCGGTCAGCTATGCAAATAATCCCTGCTGTTATGGTTTAGCCCTGGATCTTTTGTTTTAATGATACACATGTTTGGATCAGTGTTACAGAAGTACTTTCTCTACCTGTAATATACTCAGAACAGTGGATCCTGATATGATTTATCATACAGTCATTTTCGCCCACCCTATTTATCTGTTCATTTGCCCCCGTGACAAAGAAGGCCAAGGTATCACTTCATCATGCGGTCATTATAGCCCACCCTATTTATCCGTACATTTACTGCCGTGACAAAGAAGGCCGGCCGTATCCCCTCACTATATTAGGCACGTTGTATCATTGATCATGCTCTGAAGCTGAAGCGTGGAGAGTAAAGAGAGAATTATTTGCGCAGTGTATCTTATGTGACCAGACCTCTGGAGTTGAGTGCCTTCATTGTTTCCAGTTCGAGGCTAATGAACTGTATGCCCTTCCAAAGTATGGATCCAGTGGGACCATGTCAGTGTGGAGTTTTGATAAGCACCACAAGGAAGACTAGAATGCAGCTGCTGTTGCTGCACCCTTGGCCCGGCGCTGCACCCTGACCCGCTCCATAATCTGCTTAAGGAAAGGCTTTAAGCTAAGTGGCAGTTTCACCAGCATCGTATTGATTTTCCCATCAGGCTGAGTGAGCTTGCTTCGAAAAGGCTTGTCTATGCTGAAATGAGAGGTTTAGAGCAAACTGGGGGAGAATAGAACTTGGAACATTTGCAATAGCAACCACCTACGTCTCGTTTAATGCATTATGCGGTTTAGTTTGGAGCTCGATGGTTGGGGCGTGATGACGTCCTGAAGATGAAGAAGAAAATGATTTAGCAACTGAAAACCTCAAACGTCTATATGTAATATTTCTCACATTGTAGTTATATGATTATTCAAAATATACCCATTGTGTATTGCAATGCTATTTGGTAGGAAGGTAAAGGTTACCTAGAACAATAAATGATTAAACTGTAGGCTGAAATGGATCAATATTTATTGATCTACACATACAGTAGTGTCTCTCATTATGGCGAAATGTCTCCGAATGGAAGCATCTTGGTGTCCTGCAATAATCCAGCCCACACAGCTTGAATATTCTTGGGGTACGGGTGGAGAAACTCCTCAGCCGGTTCCCATGGATAGGGCAACCTACTGCTACGGGCACGTGTGCTCATTGGGTTCTACCGAGTTCTAAAGCTTCCACTAGCCACAAGCCTGTAAACTCATCTCCAGAGCTGCATTTTATTAGTTGAGAGTTAAGTGCAGAATGTCAGAGTGAGACACTCCTCTTAAGAGATTTTCTCAACAGCTGTCACTGGCCATAACGTTAATGCTCTCTGATAGAGTGGAGGGTGTAATATCTCCAGTGAGTCTACTCATTTGACTAATGAGCAGTCATTTTCAATAAATACAAGAGGGAAAAAAAAAGAGACTGTGCTTTATGAGACGCCTCCAATCTGTTTCAGTGGGAGAGCACTCCTGGGACACCTTAGCGTTTCCTTATCATAATGCTCAAAGCTTTATGGAGAGTAAGAATCTAGATTTGCCCTTCATAATTTCACACTTGCCTGCATTGGAAGCTCCAGTTGATGCTAATTACCGTTAACACAAAGGAGTACTGTCCTTCTATCCGAATATTAAAGCTAAAAGACCTTCCCATTGATATCCTGCAGCGGAGGAGTGAGGGCTAATATTTCCCAATTTCTCCTCCCATGTCCTGCTTTAATTGAAATGTAAAGATGCTGGACTGGTGGCACGGTGATGTTGCTGTTAATTTATTTTGTCAATCGCTGGTCCTCTCCATGGTTGGTCATTATCTCACGCTTCCAGCCATGCCTTTGGTTCAATCTCCACTCCAACGTGAAGCAATTTTCAATATCCTCAGCCCAGCGTGTGCCGACTGTAGGAATACTTCACCAGCCAGCGCCTATTAATTCTTGGCAGCCAAAGAAAAAAAAAAGCGATGGTTGAAAGTATCCCAGAATATTTGACTTTATTAGTAGACAATGTGCAGCATTAAGATATGCAAATGTGTCTATGTTTGGTGGTCCCTTGTGTCCATGTGTCTCTTCCTGTCTCTTCTTCATTCTTCTTCCGATTTGGGACATCTAAGCTACTTTCTTTGTTGAGAGATCTGAGCTGTCGTTGAATGCCATCTGCTTATGTTTTCAGAGCTGGCCATCGCACCAGTAGCTATAAGTGTTGGCAGTGTGTTTGATCGAAATGTGTGTTTGTGTCCTTGTTCCTTCAGAGTGTGGTTCTGGAGGCTCGGGTTCTGGGGTGGAAGCATGTGAACAGGAACGCTGTAGGAAGTATGGAGGATCGTGGGATGAGGACACTGAGGATGACCGCTGTGTGTGCGACTTCACCTGCCAGAACGTGCCTCGTAGTCAGGTGAGACACACAAAGGCTTTTTCGGTGCTGGTCCCACTTTCAGCAGATTTCAGTGATGCCCCAGCTCCTAAGCACAAATCTGAATGAAGACTAAGATCTTCTTATTTGAGGGTTATGCCATGCACCGGGGCACCACACCTCAAGCTGTGGATTCAAACTGGTCTTGGGCATTGAAACAGCAACCCCTCTTCTCTAACCTGCCCGACGCTAAAGTCTGAAGGAAAGTATCTCTCCAGGAACAGGCTTGGTGACCCCTGGTTTAAAGTGTCCCAGCACTGCTCATTTAATTAAATGTGTGGGAAAGATTAGTTTCATTTGTTTCACTGGCTGCTGGTGAGTTCCTTTCCGACTGCGTCGTTATATACTAGACGAGTCAACACTTCCAAAGTCAAATCAAATATTTAATACACTCTGACTGACCGTAAATGGTACCAGGAGCCCATTCTGCTTTGGTACCATATGATGTGAAAGAGTTTGAATTTAATCTCTTATCTGCACAATGTTTATTTGCTCATTAAAACTTTAATATCAGAAAAAAAAATAAACAAAAAGAAGGTTTGGTTTAATATCACTGTTGGTTTAAAAATCCACATTAAAGCTTTCCTCCTGGGAGTCTGGTACACCAGGTTTTATCATCACTTTTGTTTATATAGTGCCTTTCCTATGCTCAAGGTCACTTTACAATCCAAGCAGTCACACTCAGTACAGAAGCAACACACATTAGCCAGAAGTGGCAGGCAATTAAGCTCAGTATACACTCTAACGTCCACGGCTGCCCACCTGGAGGACTAGGGGCTGTTCACCCGGGACAGAGTGCCGGTCCATAGCTGGGAAAACAGACATAAACTCACTCACTCATTCACTCCAATTCACACACCAGGCCAATTTAGAGTAACCAGTTCAACAATTTTCCATGGATTTGGAATGTGGGAGTAAACTGGAGTTCCTGCAGAAACCCATGCAGACAGTGAGAGAACACAGAAACTCCACCCACAACATAAGTCTTCATTCTCTTCTAAGCATGTTCTCATGTCCAGTTTGGGAAGAGGTTGGCTGACCTTTGTGTCCACTGTGGTGAGCTGATTTATACCCATTGATGCTTCGCAGGTGTGCGGCTCAGACAGGAACACTTATGACAGCGAGTGTGAGCTAAAGAAGACCCGGTGCGAGAAGCAGGTGGATCTGACGTTCCTTAGCCAAGGGCCATGTCCAAGTAAGGAAGACATCATTCCTCGCATCTATTGCAAAGCAATTATGACCCTTATTATACCCCCAACACATATACCCCCTTATAATGCCCACACACAACTTTGACCATTATCAACACACAATGGACATGAATAGCAAGGGTGAAATCATGGGTCTGCAGCAAGTAATGGGCTTCTGGGTTCCAAAGGACTTGTGTAGTCTAGAGCTGAGCAACTAGAGACAGAGAGAGCAAGAGAGAGAAGAGAGAGAGAGAGAGAGAGAGAGAGAGAGAGAGAGAGAAAGAGAGAGAGAGAGAGAGAGAGAGAGAGAGAGAGAGACAGAGAGAGAGAGAGAGAGAGAGAGAGAGAGAGAGGGCATGATCAGAGTAGAGTGATTCCCTTAGGCCTCAGTAGTTTCATTCTAGCTACACACACTTGCACTCAATCTTTCTTTCCCATTCTATCTCACTCTTTTTCATCCCCTCCCCCCCACCCCTGTCTCTCGTTCTTGCTCTCATTCTCCCTCCCGCTTCTTATCTCTTTCTCCCTATAACTCCTTCTCCTTCTTGCTGAGTTTTCTGCTCCAAAGCCTCTCAGGCCTTCCAGCCAGGCTCAGTCATGCTTCTGTAGCGGCCGTGGAAAATCAATCCTTTTTGGAGAACTTTCCACCGGTGCGCAGGGGCTTTTGGCTGCCTCCTCCCATTGGCCAAGCTCAGATCAATGGAAATCTCATTGGGCCCGTGCAGTTGATATGCGGCGAACGACTCTGCTTTGCCCACGTGCCGACCTCGGAGCCCCAGGCGGACTGGAAGCCTCCAGAGCACGCTGCCAGCTTTGCTAATTGGAAATTAGGTCTCAGTGACCCCCAGACAACCTTGCCTACCATTTCCCCAGTGAAGCATCCAGGATTGTTGCTTCTCTTTAGCCGTCCTACCCATCTAAAGTAGGAGGCAATCAATATTAGTATTATTGTTTCTTCAGACCATAACTTTAATAAAATGAGCAGTTCTCTTCATATAGTGTATTTGTTCATTACAGAATGAAACCAATCACCTATGAACATACACAGGATTTAGGACAGAACCTTAGTAGGAGCTTATAACTCTATATCAGCCCCACCCTAATCGAAAGCTCTGGGTACACACTACGCAGCTTTTCAAGAGATAATGACCACTTTGTATCTCTGGCTATTTTGTGGATTGTTATAGCAAATGAAATTTACACACACGAATCAAGTAAGAATCCACCACAGAATCCACCACTGATTCATGGCTATCATGGAAGGTTAACTTTTGTAACATAACCCTGGCTGATATCTGTGTCTCATATATATGTGCCAGGATGTCTGGAGAATACTAACTTTTGGTTTCTTAAAGAACTTGTTAGTGATTTCCTTCAATCACTGACCTCCTGCCTGAACAATCCAGCTCAATACCAGTAGCTGGTAGCTGGTTTAAGAAGGTTGAAGCTGGTCATTGATGGGCGAGGTAGTTGAAAACTGATCATGCCACCTTAGGTCTCCATCAGCTAAGAATTGGATATGTTTACATTTAAGTTTGATGGATTTGCAGGCCTATCAGCATGACCAGTCTGAACAATGTAGTCATCCTGACTCACTAGTTGGTTAAGCTGGTTGTCCAGATCATACTGTTAGACCAACATGGTCAGGCTGGTGGTCTAGTATGGGCAAACACACTGGGCTTTGAATTTAAAGGTTGTGTTGCAAGAGTATGTTTTTAGTACTTATAGAACCTTCACATATTGCATTTGGTTTATTAAAGCATGCAGTTTAAGCATGTAACTGTGTGTGGAGGCCAAGAAGCATTAAGCAACCTGTATTGTTAAGAAAAATAAACTCCCTCTAACCCAGTCCAGTTTGTGCTTTTTAACCCCATAAAATCTGTCACATGTAATATCTGTGTAGGATTTGGGTCTGTGTTGGTACTTTATTGACCCCTAATGGAAACTGAGGAATCATTGCATGCAAGTGTTCCACAGAGTTCCAAACTTCCTCTGGAATTAACCTTAGCACAAAAAAACGGCATGGGTTTCCATAACTAAACAGCTGCATGCAAGCCTTACATCACTAAGCACAAAATCAAGCATCGGATTGATTGGTGTAAACAACCAATGGACTCTGGAGCAATGGAAATGTGTTCTGTGGAGTGATGTTGCTTCTATATCTGGAAGTTTGGGTTTGGCAAATAGAGGAGAACATTACTTGCCTGAGTGCACTTTTCCAGCTGTAACCTTTGGTAGAGGAGGGATAATGCTACTTGTCTTTCAGGGGTTGGCCTGTGTCCATTAGTTCCTGTGAAGGGAAGTCATAATGCTTCAGCAGACCAGGACATTTTGGACAATGTAATGCTTCCAACTTTGCGGAAACAGTTTGAGGAAGGCCCTTGTCTGTTCCTGCATGACTGTAGTGCAGAAAGCAAGGTCCATAAAGGCCTGGTTGAGTGAGTCTGGTAGAAGAACTTGACTGGACCACTGAGCCGTGACCTGAAACCAGTCAAACATCTCTGGGATGAAACAGAATAGAAATGAATGAATGGGCAAAGCTTCCTCCATGGCTGGATGTAGAATGGGATGCCATAAAAGCTTCAGTAGGTGTAATGTGTAGGTGTCCCATTTTTTTGTTGTCCATTTAGTGTACCTTTTGAAGAGTTTATCTGTCCTCCTCTGATGCTCAGATCTGCTTGAGCTGTTTGTCCGCCCTCTGGAAAAGCGTCCCTTGTATCCTGAATGGCATCAAGTCGAGAAAGGATTGCACTGCAGTGGAGATTAACGTGTAGGGAAGGAGAAGGGGGAGCGCTACGGTGACAGGAGAAAGAAAGTATGAAATTAAACGTCCCCATGTCATAATAGGGCCAGTGCAGCAGGGAGAGGTTTAATGAAGTGTGGCCGAAGCCCATCTCTGGCGCCGCGAAAGTGCTACAAAAAGGCCCAGCGACTCATCACCATTAGGGCTCTGGCGCCACGCTCTCACCAGCAATGGTGTGATTTATGACCCAGGGGCTGCTGATCTAAACGCCATGCCGCAAACATCCTGGAAGAGAACGATCTGCTTCTCCTCTCCATTGCCTGCCACTGCTCAGAGAGAGCGAGCGAGATGGGAGGGAGAGAGCGAGAGAGAGCGAGAGAGAGCGAGAGAGAGCGAGAGAGAGCGAGAGAGAGCGAGAGAGAGCGAGAGAGAGAGAGAGAGAGAGAGAGAGAGCGCAAGTGAGAGAGGGACCATCTGGCTTCCACTAAACTTCTGCTCAATATGCCGACTAGTTAAGGCTGCCACAGGCCCAAAGACTGGATTAATTCTTATACTCATTGTCATACTAGATTGCATGTGCATGCAGATTCTCATGCATTCATGCACACATGCAACAACAGCACAATGCAAAAATCTACGCCTGACGCCACTGTGTATGTGCACACGCCCTGCTATCTCAGACAGGAATAAATAGGAAGAACAGGCCCCCTAGGATGTGTCAAATGTCACCCGCTGCACATTCACTGAGCTTCCCATTGTTTGTTTTCATGCCTGGTAATAGCATCATTTTTCCCTGATTTTTGCATTGTCGCCAGGAACTGTAAATAGAATTGTTATCTCGCAGCCGAGCACAGACTCTTTCCCACCTTTGCTCCTTCAGCTATTCTTATTGTGTTGCTCTGAATTACATTTTTGCTCAAGATTGCCGCGTCTAATTTGTCCTAAAAGGACGCTGCATATCTTTCAGCAAGCTTCTAGTTGTCTGTTTCCCTCTCTCTTCCCTCTCTCCCTCACACCTCTGTTGTCTCTCTTGCCCACTTTGTTTTTCCCCAACAGGCAAGCCTCTGTCTGGCCTGATCACCCACACGCAGTGCAGCGAGACAACGTACGGATGCTGCGAAGATGGCAAGACTGCTGCCCTGGGTGTGGAATTGGCTGGATGCCCTAGTATGTTATCTAATGTCTTATTATATTGAGTCGTATTTACAGTCTTAGCAGGCGATTGCTGTCACAAAAATGCTGCACTTTTTGGCATAACATGAATTACATTGAATCAAAACAATCACGATGAATAGACCAATAGAAATGCTGCAAAATGGCTTGGAATAAAATCTGTTTGCATCAGATTTCATT
>CM067518.1:20036371-20037843 GCA_034509495.1 Acestrorhynchus altus
AGTAATAGGATATTTTTGTTTGGACTTAGTAGGGGGCCAAGCACCGAACTGATGAAATTATTGTGCCGCAGGTCCTCTTGCGCCCAAGTCCTGCACTGATCTACAGTGTCGCTTTGGATCCACGTGTGTGGAGGTGAACGGACAGGCTCACTGTGAGTGCCCATCACCGGACTGTGACCAGAAGAACAGGACTAAGGTGGGCAATGCAATGTAGAAGTGTTTAGTCTGGATGAATGGAACACTTAGGCCTGTCATTATATCATGTTTTGTTTAGATCATTTATTGTCCCAGAAATGATTGCAATAGAGGATATTATTGTCATGTTATGTCACTGATATAATATCAACATGATAATGCAGTTTACATAGTTTGATAACAATAGACAGATTTCGCACAGACCAGATGTCTTCATTTGAAATGTAAAAATGAACAGAATTTAGATTTTTGTATGAATATGACCATGTTTAGATCAAACATTTACTTCATGCCTACAATTGTAGTGTTGTTTTGCTTATAAGGACAATTAAACAGTTCACACGCCAGTGATCTAGTTGAAAAATTGATCATCCAGAGTGTTTTCAGCTGAATATGAAATCATTTTGACGAGTTATTTGTAAGGATTACTGACAGTGATATTAATGATGAGTTCATAATACTAATGAGTGACGTCATCAGCCCCGCCCCCTTTGACTCATCAGTCTGTCAGGTGCCAGCTTTGTGCAGGTCAAGCATATATACAGTATACACATGTGATTAGAGCAGTAAACATGCACTGGACAGCTGCTATGCTATGTAAAGATAGATCTAATACATTTCAGACTGAGTAAACGTAGCTGTTCTGAGCTGATGACGTTGTTGTGTTTCACGTCTGTAGGTTATGTGAGTTGTGAAGACTAGAATACTGACATGTAGCTGCCTGCAAAGTCTGGGCTTCGGGTTCTAAGAGTTAAATGTCCTAAATAAATAAAGCAGAAATGAATAAATCATATTTGTAAGAGCTATTTTTTATTGGCTCATTGGCTAAATGATGAGTTATGGTATATGTGAGCTGTGCCATTTTGTGATGCCACATTTAGATTTACACTCTTAATAAAAAGCATATGCCTCTCTCACTCTCTCTCTCTCTCTCTTGCACTCTCACTGCCTGCCTCTCTCTCACTGACTCTCTCTCTCTCTCCGTCCATCTTTGAATTGAATCTTTTTCTCTCTCACTCTGTCACATTGGTTGTGTTTCTCTGGCTCACACTTGTTCACTGCCTCTTCAATTTCTCTCTCTCTCTCTCTCTCTCTCTCTCTCTCTCTCTCTCTCTCTCTCACATATATCATACTTGACAGCTCTGCCTATTTGGACAATACAAAGCAAAGTGTCTGAGCGCACTGGTCCTCAGGTCTGTGCGTATTTCCAATAAAAACTTGTCACGTGGTTCTATCACTGATTTTGTGTCAATTTTGATGTAATACACTACAGGAAG
>CM067518.1:20037863-20150262 GCA_034509495.1 Acestrorhynchus altus
TCTCTCTCTCTGTCTAATAAAAAGCATATCCAAATCAGGTAACTGCCAATGAAGGCCCCTCTCCAACATCCTACCACCAAACTGAATAGGATGGTTATGTTTGCGATAAGCTTTTAGGTTAGTTGTCGATAAACCATCTCAGATCAGAAAGCTTTATTGATATAAAGCTTTATTGATATGATTACATATATCATATAATTAACATAAATATGATAGTTATCAGTTGTTAAATCAACTCAAATTCACTTGTTTCAGACACTGTATGAACTGTTGTCTGTAAAAATTGAAAATGTAATAGTAGCTACTGTCACCTCAATTCAATACATTTTCTGGAGGCCAAATGGAGAGTGTTACTCCAGAATGTCTCCTCTGTAGGCTTGTAAATGACTGTACATCCATCCATCATGTAGCTTCCTCTTTTACCTTCAGACTTGATGCTTCCGAGTGTCATTTTCTTTTTCTATGAATTACCTCTTCTCATAATATAACCAAAATTAGATTTAGATCTGGTTATCTGATCTTACGTTCCATGGCACTCTTTAAAGCCTTTGCCAACTCCAACTTTATTTTTTTAAAAGGTCTGGCTTTCGTATATTGGCTTTTCGACTCATACACAGTCACAGAAAAGACCTGCACATTCTCCTCATTTTGATGATTTCTATTGATTTTCAAAGGTTTATAGAGAAGCATTATTGTATTTCAGCATATTTGTAAAGCTCTTGTGTCCTTGTTCTGCCAATCTTGATTGCTGGCGCTTTTATTTTTAGTCATTGAAATAATTCATAATTAATGAAAAGTCACATTTATTTTTACCAGCAAGTACAACTCTGTCAAATGCAGGATACAGATCAAGGCACATGTTTGGTGAGCTAGGTTTCAACATTGGCTACGTTAAAGGAAATGTGCACAATTTCAATTTATTGTCAAATTTGGGGAATTTCCTCACCATCCACTAGCTCTCCAGTGTTGGCACTGTCAATGGGGACATCTCGGCTATTCCAGCAGGGGGCGTTCCTGCTTATACACGTGTGGTAAAGGAGGGACAGCGGGTGTGTGAGAAACAGCATTGCACACAAACAGCTGCAGAAGAAAAGGTCGGACCCTCAAATAATTTCTGTTGGCCTGTGCATGAAGTTGGAGAGGGGCGGAGCTTCTGAAGGGGCACTGAAGGGAGGGGTGCGGTTATGATGTTGTTAATTTCAAGGTCATGCAACAGTCCTGTTCTAGAGTCGTGCACATTTCCTTTAATCTAATGATTAGAGTGGTCATCACAAGGTTATGGGTTCAATGACTGCATCCAAAAAGCTGCCCCTACTGGGGCCTTAAGCATGGTGCCACAGCCTGGCTGAGCCTGTGTTCTGATCCAGTCTCTCTAAGCTGGTATCAACTATGAGAACAATACAAGAACAAGAGTTTAAACCTCTCCTTCCTCAACATATTACAGCAGATATCAAGACTTACTGCTCACTATATGTCTTATGTGTGTGTCTTTTGTATGTGTGTGTGTGTGTGTGTGCATTGTGTGGGCAGGTGTGTGGCTCTGATGGTGTGACCTACGCTGACCAGTGCCAGCTGAGGACTATTGCCTGTCGACAGGACAAGGAAATTACTGTGAAGCACTTAGGCCAGTGCACAGGTGAGACTGCTCTCCAGTTCACTTCACCGGTCAATTTAACACACGCACACACACACGATAAATGACAGAGATAGACCACTGTCAGCTCTTAGGCCCCCACCCCCCCCTCCCCTTCACACACATATTGAGGAAGGCTGCCTTAAGCTATCAGATCTTCCTGCTCAGGCTCTCTGCTGGGGTGCATCTCAGGACTGATGAGAAGTTAAGAATTACGTGTGTGTGTGTGTGTGTGTGTGTGTGTGTGTGTGTGTGTTCTGCAAGTGTGTTTAGAGGTGTGTTTTGGGGGAGGGGGGTTGGGTTCTAGGGATCAGGAGTCTGTCTACCAGATGCTACCATGTAGATAGAGAGGCTGCTGCTTGGCTCCAAACCAGAGTCTTTGAATCCCCTGGATTGGGGCGACATTTGGACTGGTTGCTTAGTGGCCCCCCTGTGTGGACTGGAGGGACAGGAGTTCAGAGGCACGGTCTGTGGGGAAGAGCCTGAAAACCTACTACTTTCAGCTCCACACTGGGGTTGGAGGAGCTGAGCTGTCAAAGTGAGGGTGGTTCAAAGTCTCTCTCTCTCTCTCACTCCTTTTCTTCTTTCTGTTTCTCGCTCTCTGGTTGTGAAGAGAGGGGGATTCTGGGAGAGGTCCAAGGTTGAGGCTTTTCATGTTGGCAGTGTGTGAGAAGCAGAATGCCAGTCTTCATCAGAGAAGCCCTCTATGGGGACGTGCTCTGAGACGGGCACTGAAGCGGGCGGCAGGCGTGACGGGTGGTTGCCAGCTGCTGGCTCCTGTAACATGGCCAGTCTGTTTTCTGTTCAAGCTCACACACTCCCTCTCCTCCCGTGTTTGCACAGGACTTTAAATTGATTCAGTTCGGTTTTATTTACAGTGCTGTTTGAAGGGTTGAAGGCACTATTCAAAGACCGAAACCCAGACTCCAGTAGAACCCAGCTCTAACACACTAACGATGCCTGGTCATTTATAAGAGGATGGCTGATTACCAGCTGTGATTGACCAGCGCAGGGTTTCTCAATGTGTGGGCTGTGGAACCCCAGTGGCCCGTGAAAGACTTTCTAGTGGTCTACAGGCCCATCCTCAGGGACAGGCATGGTGGTGGGTTTTGCTTCACGCTATCTAGTTTTTGACAGGTGGGCCATGAAGTGTACAAGGTTGAGGACCCTCAGACTATGGACACCACTAGGACCCTGAGAACGACACTAACTGAGAACAGCTATCCCGAAGAACACTTTTTATGGTCTTTCAAGGGTTCTTCAGTAAAGAACCTTGAAGAACTTTGTAAAGACCTTTGCATGAATAAAGTTTACTTTGCATCTTGTAAGAACCCTTCATATGAATGGAGAATTGCTGTAAAGTGTTTAATATAGAACCCAAAACATTTTTTTTTGTTGTTGGTTTGTTTGTTTCCTATTATCACAAGTTTGTCATTATAACAATAGTAGAACAATTTTTGGTGCATTACAGAACCTTCCAAAGCACATTCTCCGTCAGTCTGAAGAACCCTTTCAAGATTCAAAGTTCTTTGAGTTCTATATAGAACCATTTTCTTTACTACACAATTAAAAAATTAGGGTTCATCAATGGTTCTATAGTAATTAAGAGAACAAAGATACTCTTCATGAATAAAGTGTTCTTTGCATCTTGTAAGGATTCCTCAGACTCATGGAGAGCACACTGTAGAGGTTTCTATATAGAACCTTTATGAAAAGGTTATATAGCACCAAAATGGTTCTATGATATTTATAATGTCAAACTTGTAATTAATAGAAGAACCCTTTTTAGTGCCATATAGAGCCTTTTTTCCAAAAGGTTCTATGTAGAACCTTCTAATTTGCATTTACAGTGCAAGAAACCCTTTATTAATGCAAAGGGTTCTTTGTATTTATAGGTCTATATAGAAAAATGTTCTTTACTAAAGAACCCTTCAAGAGGCCTCATTTTAAAGAGTGTAGTAAAGAGAACGGTTCTATTTAGAACCATGCAGCTTCACACCAACCTGGGTCCAGGACCCAACTTTATTCTGATTGATCTCATTACTGCCTGCTGAAATCCTGGATTTGGGTTGGTGTCTGAGAAGAAACACTGAAAGGGGCTCAGACTCAAAAAGGGGACGTTCCTTTTTCAGGGGAACCGACTCATGATATAAACAGTCTAAGACCGAGACACAGAAACAGTGACTAATATTAGTGGCCTGTAAAAGATGAGGAATAATCTGCTATTAGTTTGAGTTATACTGTTAAATACGAGGACAGTGAAGGAGCTCAGCATAATAAAGCACAGGTGCCCAACATCCAGAGACAGATTAGGAAATCATGCAGGGATTGGCAGCCGTGAAGATAAACACACCTCTAGAAATGGAGAAGAGATGAATGAACTTAATGTAATATTTTCGGGCATCCAGGACCGCATTCTATTCCTCTTCTGGACATAAATTCCAATCTTAAAAACGCTTTTGTCTCTGATGCCGTCAGACTGTTTATCTCCTCTCTGGTAAGAGGAGCACAGAGGACGGGAGGGAGCAGTAAGCAGTAACCCGACCACCAACTGGACCAACTGCAATAATAATGTGCAATACCTCTCATACTGGACTGGTCATATGTTATTACGTTTACATTCACTTCTCCAGAGCGACTTACAAAAGTGCTTTGCTGTTCACTCGGAAAATCCTTAGCTAGTAGACGAGGCTAGAATCTAAAGATTCCTCACACTTAGATCCTGCTGAACACAAATGCTTTTATGGAGTTAAATACTCCTGAAACAGATGGGTCTTCAGTCTGCATTTGAAAACAGTGAGGGACTCCCAGGGGAAGTTCATTCCACCATTTTGGTGCCAGAACAGAAAAGAGTCTGGATGCATGTTCTCCTTGTGTTTTGAGGGACGGTGGGTCAAGCAGTGCTGTACTTGAAGCTCGAAGGGCTCTTGGTACAGCTCGAGTTTTGACCATTGCCATCATGTATGGAGGGGCTGGTCCATTTATGGCTTTGTAGGTCAGCATCAAGGTACCTTCTTCTTTGTCTGTACTGTAATGATGCTGCTGGTCTGTCTATCTATCTATCTATCTATCTATCTATCTATCTATCTATCTATCTATCTGTCCATCTTGAATGTGAATCATGCAACTTTATGAAAGTTTAAAAATGAAAGGGACAAACCCACTTGAACACTAAAGGCCTACAGTCGTTCTTAAAGGTCTACCGATGAGCATAGAAAGGAAGTTCGAGTTGGGCGCAAATGGAATTTCGAGTATCACTTCTAAGTCTCCATCATTGCGTTCCTTGCCGCAAGGCTCTCGTGAGCACGCACTTGATTGTCAAGATGAGAAATGGAGAACCCTACGGCATTGTGGTCCTCACATGCTGAAGTACATGGAGGCCAGAGGACCATGACTGCACCATACGGAGCAGAGCTTAATGTTGCATTTGACTTGGAAGTGAGACGTCAGTGCTTGGAACGGCGTCATGTTCAGACTCATGTATTCAAGCTGCAAAGGGAGGAAACATGGACGACTCCATGACGACTGTGGTTGGCGTAAAAACACGTAGTGTAGCCGCAATGTTTTGATGTCATGTGCTGAGCTTAGAGTTGAAAACATTATTCTGAAATGGGAATTTCCAGTTAACGGGACTTTTCCTCATTTCCCAGCATTTGTTTCAGTTTAAAGGAACTGGAATTTTCAATCGGCATTCTCAGACAACAAAACTACATGTCTGAAAGTACCGTACTTTGTCTGAATGGTGGAGGGAGCTCTACGTTCAGAATCGGAATGGAGCTCAGATCATGGTACTGCCTGAAGATACGGTACAGCCTGAAGTTGGAACGTTTTGTAAACGCCCTTCCTCGAGTCAGTTTGAGGGTTCAAAGCACTGCTAGGCCTCTTTTTTCGAGAACCGGACAGCCCTTGTAGATGGCAGCAGGGATTTCCCCTAGGGCGAGTACAGGAACACCTCTCTCTTCTGCAATCGGAATGCAGGGCAGGTGGAGTTTTCTCATCAGAGCGAGGGAGTGAATGGCGCAGTGGCTCCAGAGTAGTGGAGCTAGTCCAGAGGGCAAGCACGAATACAGCGAGAAAACTCCATCAGGCTCTAACCTTGCGTCACCTGCCGGAGGTTAACACTGCTGCCATCTGATGCACGGTTTGTCGAACAGCACTCAGGCAGCGGGCTAAGCCTCAACACCACCTGGGTTGAGTGTGCTGCTGTAGAGCCACAGGGCCACTGGGCCTCTGCAGTGTCAGAAATACAGTACGTGGCAAATTGATGTAGGAGATCATGTTGTGATTACTGCCCCTCTCCCCTAGGTTGTTATTGAAATTAAATCGAGATCCTCACTCTCTCTGGCTGTTGCCTGGCGATAGCTGCGTGTCTGGCATGTAATCCTGTGCCTCTGTGCAAGTTTGCACGATTGGTGGAAGAAGAGAGGCTTTCGTCTTGGGGCTGTAGTCTCCCTCTCACGCGTTCTATAGTTTCATGCTTGATCCCAGCCTGAGGGGGAGTCGGTGACGGCAGTGACTGTTATTAATTTCTTCCGTGTCGGCATGCGGGCCACTGGCTGCTCCTCAGCCCCAAGGTGGCAGTGGGGGGTGGGGGCTAGATCACAAGCTCATTTCACGTGTGACTGCGTGGGAATTAGCGGAAAGTCTCTCTTGCTGTTGCTCTGCCTCTTGTTTCTCTCTCTCTCTGCTTCTTGTTTTTCTGTCTCTTTTTCCCCCAGTCTTCTACCACCCACTGAACGTTCCTGTGCTGAACAAATGACATCAGTGCCGTTAAAGAACAGCCTACGAGCATTTCCCCATGCTCAGCGTGCAAACAGCAGCCGTCCTCAAAACAATAGAGCAGTCATCACTGTGAGTCGAACACAAGCTAACAAAATGTGAGGGAGAGCTTTCAGGTGCCCGACCGGATCAGCTGAATGCTCCGGAAACTTTTGGCACTGCCAGTGGCCAAGCCTTGGCAGCTCCCTCTGCTCGCATATGGTGTCATCACCTGTATGTTTGTGGCAAATTGGCAGTCCATGCACGAGCATACGGCACGGGCATTTCTCTGCCTCAATGTTAGACTTGATGTTCTTGTCCTGGCCCATTCCCATTTTCCTTCCTCTTGCTTGGTCATTCCTCCACACCTCTTGTTGTTGAATGCTGAGAACGTGGTTCTGATTTAATCAGTGGTGATTTACCATTAACCTTTAGAATTCTAGACTAGTTTTTTTTTGCAGAATGTTTTCATAGTTTGATAGTTTTCATACTTACTTCTGCTTACTTTTTTTTTTTGTCTTTTGTTTGCAAGAACTAATAAACACATTGCATCTCAGAAGTTCTGTTGAAAATTAATCTTGCAGAGTGTTTTTGAGCTGAAAATGCAAACATTCTGATGAATTATTTGTAATGAATAGATTGACAAGGATGTTTATAATAATAGCATCCAAATACTTGACAGAATTCCACATAAAATAAAAAATAGCCTGAATTTTCTTTATGATTTTTGCTTTTTAACGCTTCTCAGGACTGTAATTCAGAAATTTGAACACTGCGACAATGACAGAGAGCAACTAGGCCCTCCCTGCTCATTTTGTATAACCCAGTATCTGGGTCAGTGATGTCATCAGCCCCGCCCCCTTTTGCTGATCAGTCGTAGTCTGCATGCAGATCAAGCATGTACACGTGGACCGAGCAGTACTCTGGCAGCTCCTTTGGCATTTAAACTGAGATTAATTTCGGTTGTAAATGAGTGAAATTTAGGGAGTGTTGAGTTATGAAGCCTAGAAAATACCATGTGACTGTCTGCAAAACCATTGGGCTCTTTTCAAAGCAGACTGTTACCATAGTAGTTTGTAACTTAACAGCCGAGCTACTCTGTTAAACATGCTTTTCTTGTCCTGTCCCATTTTTTCATATTTCCGTTTGCTTTGCACACGATCTCTTATCGCCGTGTCCTTCTGCACCCCTTTTGCAATGTATGAAAAAGACAAAGCCATCTTAATAAGCACCTTTCAGAGATAACTACACAGTCAAGGCTAGAGGAGATGACAATGATTCCCTCCCTCCCCTTCTCCCTTTTCTTCTAATACTGCAGCTTTGCGTCCTGGAAAATCAAATGGAACATTAAACCTGATTAGGCTATGCTTCCACTGAACTGCTTGTGCTGCCAGTTGCTGTTATTCCTTCAGCTGGTGTGTGCTGTGTGCGTGTGACAGGCCTCAGAGCTCAGGAACTGATAGCAGACCCACACCCCAGATTCCCTCTCCCAGGGAGCTCCCGGCAGGCCTGAATCCTGAATGGCAGGTGTAGCCGAGGAGAAAAGCAACATGTGCCACAACACACGCTGATAGCATCTCCACACTCCTGCACCAAGCTGCCATATCAGCTGCACTCCTCTCGGCTCCTCTCAGACAGCCTGACGTAGACTGTAGGACAAACCGACTATTCCTGTAAGCCCGTGGAGTTCCACACCTCGCCGGCTAATTACCGTTCAAACCTTTCCCAAGATTAGAATGCGGTTTAAGAGTCAGTGCTTTATGGTATCACGAATCCAAGCAGAGTGCGGATCGGCCTTCCACAAGGGACTCTCTGAGGCAGAATCCAGGCCACTCTACTGTCACGCTTGCATGGCTACACTGTTCCCACGGTCTCCACAGCAGCCAAGCCTAGCTTGACAGAGTGTCTCGATTCCCTTGCGGCACGTTTATTGTCCTATTTATTGCTCGGATCAGAGAATATTTGTGCTTTGCAGAAGGGCCTTGTGTGGTTTAATGGTAGCATTTCGACCGCATCCTTCTCTCTCCCTTTTCTCTGGTGGAGAGGAGCTCTGCGGCTGTGTTGACAAGGCTGCGGTGACGGCAGTGTTGACGGATGCAGGCGCGCTGTGAGCAGAGTGTGTGCCGGCTTTGAAGCCAGAGCTGAACCCTGCATTTCTGCCCTATTTATATCAATCATTTATCACTTGGCGCTCCGGCTGTCTGTGATTAAAGCAACCCTACAGGAGGGCAACTTTTGAGTATATATAATTCATATCTACAGACACACACACGCTTGCTCTCGTATGCATGTGCACACATACACGTACTTTCTAACGCAGCAGCATTCGGCCGCTGTTCAGTCAAGTGTAGCCCAACAGAGATCAAGCTTTTCCTTAGACTCTGTTCAAGAGTCCACATCGTAAAGACTTTTGTCCTTGATGATTTTTAGAGATGGAAAACAGCAAAAACGTCTTTTATGAGTAATTTTCATTTTGCACTTTGCTCACACCAGGCATGGGCCACTACTGTGCAGTTTCCTTCCTCTGATACTGATGTTGAGATCTGAAGCATTGTTCGATACCGATATTGAAATCTTAAGCATTGCCCAATACCGATATTAATATCCTGAGTCTGATACCGATATTGAAATGTTGAGCATTGTCTGATATTGATATTGAAATGTTGAGCATTGTCTGATACTGATATTGAAATGTTGAGCATTGTCTGATATTGATATTGAAATGTTGAGCATTGTCTGATACTGATATTGACATCTTCAGCATTGTCTGATACTGATATTGACATCTTCAGCATTTTCTGATACCAATGTTAAAATCCCGAGCATTATCCGATATCGATATTGAAATCTTGAACATTGTTTGATTTATTACAGATCTTTACTTAAGATGAGAGACAACATTGTGAGAGAGCATTCTTTATACAAACTTATTAAGTTATTTTTTTGTGTTTTTGTGTTTTGTCTATCAGCATTTCTATTTAATGTGACTCAATACCGAACATCCAGTCCACCAAACCCATTGCTTTTATTCTGTTTTCCTGGCATCTAAATGCAGCCAGGATCCTGCTATCTGGCTGTGTTTGAGAGACAAGCAGCAGGGGTGTTCAGGGTGTTTGGATTTAATGGAGCCTAAATGACCTGATTGAAACATGATGCTTTTTGCAGGCTGGGTTTATTCTTAGCATTTCCACCTAGCTGATTTCGATAGTCATCTTTGAGGCTTTCAAGATGGAACTCAGGATTAGTACACCCCGCAGAGAGCCTAGCGGAGCACTCGACTAAATCTCCTGTATGGAGGGGAAGATAAAAGATGGGGGAAAAGGTAGAATTAGGTAAACAAATGGAAGAGGGAGGAGTGTAGACTAGCAGGAGAGGGTGTGGGGCTTACAGAGACATTTCCATCTTTGCTTACCCATCAATCCATTCCTGCTTTCCTCCCAGAATCCATCTCTGAGCCTGGGGTCAAGCCCACCACCTTCCCGATCACGCCACGTGCCCCCCCTCCCACCGCACACGTCAAGGTCACCTCGCCAAGTCATGGCCTCACCACCACTCCATTCGACTACGAGGGGGAGGCTGAGGACAACTTCCCTGTTGAAGCTATACCTGACAAATTCCCTATGCCTCCCACCGCCCACAGCCTCACCACACCCCACTATCCACCCCACACCCCACCCCCTTCCTCCAGCCCTGGGTTTGAGGACTCAGGGAGTGGGGAGCCCAGCGGAGATGACGACATGGAAAGTAGTGGAATGGAGGCAAGCGGAGAAGAGCCAGTCGGTAATGCAGCCCACTCACTACATTTGCCATAATCCTATGCTTGGTTATGGGGGGGGTTGGATGTGGGGGGCGGGGATGTAGTTTAGTGGACTATAAAGCACAGGCTGACCTGTAATATTGGACTTTGTCTTTGATATGACCTTGTTTAGGAGGATACCATTATCCATTATATAGAATGTCTGTATTTAAGCTACTATTCAAGCTTTAATTTGCTATATTTTCCATCATTAAATAATATCTGCAGTGTTTTGTATGAACCCTGTCTATTATGACAACCCTAAACTGTTCATAATGACTGTTAGCTGTAGACACTTGACCTTAAGCCACAATTCAAACCATGTTGGACCCCTTTTTTACACAACACCTGTACTATTTAACGTTGATCTGCCCTTATTCCCCTCTACCAGATAAGGTGAGTTTACTAATAAAGATGCAGACCACGGTAGCTGTACCTGCTCTTCACACGACCCCTTGAATGTTGTGTGGTTTGTGTCTAATGAGAGCACTGTATGAGAGCAATGGCTGCACATCTGAAAACGGTATGAAAATTACAGCCTGCGTTGGCCCCTGCATCCCCCCTGCATCCCTTTCATTGTTTTTTAAGGTCTTCACAGCTCTCCTGACCTCAGGCCAGAGGTAGTGCGGTGAGACTGGCAGAACGGATGGAAAGCAGAGTGCCAAAGCCCGAGTGTCTTCCTCTTCAGATTTATTGGCTTGTCACTGCTGGACCGGAGCCCTGTCTACCAAGCAGAAGGAAGTGTCTCTAGAGGGCTGCTTGATGGACTCTTGCCTCCCCAAGGTTCAATAGCCCCACGAGGCAGAAGCAAGCACTGTTGGGGTCCGTGCAACGCCCCGCGCAAGGCACCAGCTCATAAATCTGTGCAGTAGCAGCAGCAAAAGTCCAGGGATGCTCTCTTTCTCTGCTCCCCACATAAATGTCATTTTGCACCAGTGTCGCTCACCCAGCATCTCTCTTTCACTCTCTCACTCCCTCTATCTCGCCGCTTCTCTCATGCCTCACAGAGTCCTTGAACATCTCCCCGCTGACGGCTTTATGACTTGTTTGGGGCGATCGGGAGTTGTTTTTTTCTTGAGCCATCAGTGGTAATCTTCTCCACATGCTGTGGGGTGTGAACCTGCAGCTGTAGCCACCAGACCTGAGACGAGTTGCTGTCAGCCGCATTTACAAGCCCAAGAAGAAGAAAAAGAAGAAGAAGAAGACGTATCGGAAAACGATTTCCGACGCGGATCGCAATTCTGACTGCTAATCAATGACCAAGACTTTGTGTGTCCTCCATTATTTCTGGCCCTGGTAATTCTCCAGGTGGTTTGGTGATTATGTTGTGGCCATAAAGCCTTTAGAGCTGAATGATAAATTGCACATCTAAAGTGCATAAACTTTGTGAAAACATCTCTACGTCACCCTCTGCCTCTGTTCCTCCTCCTCATTTTAGATTCAGATCATGCCAGAACATTCCAGTTATCTGACAGCTTGGCTCTGGCTCTGCACCACTGTTTCCCAATACGAGTACTGGAGGCCCACCTGTACTGTGCACGGTTTCGTGCATTCCTTGCTCTAACGCACCTGTTTCAACAGGGAATTGATAATTAGCTAATGATGCGCCTCCAATGAAGGATAAACACAGAACACTGTCTCTGATGCTATAGTTGGGTAACACTGCTGTACACCAAGGCCCACTCCCAACACACCAAAGCTGCTTACTGCGTTCACTCATCCAGATTTGTGAAATTAGTTGTGAAAGTACTTTGGATAAGAATTTTAACATTATTAGTAACAGATGAGAAGCACAAGTACAAATCCTGGGCCACGCAGCTTCGCCATCAGCAGCCAGAGTCCCAGAGAGCACAATTGGTCGTGCTCTCTCGGTGGGTAAAAGGCCTTCTCTCCCCTCATTACTCCAATTGTGATGGTGGGTTATGAGAGCTCATGTAATTTGACGGACTTTCCTCCAAGTGTGTGCTGCCTAGTGATGCTGCAACGGCAGAAAATGTTTGAAAAAGACGTGGCAGATAATAAAAAAATGACTAAATGACTGCAAACAAAGACCGCAGCCCTGGTAAAATGACAGGTTGTGTTGATGTTCTAAGTGAGAATTAGTCGTCTTCTAAAACAAAGAAGCTTAAATGTCCCTGAATGGGTGAAAATTCAAGCCCCCACCTTGACTAGGTGAAGTCGAGCCCTCATAAATTGCCAGAGTAACAGATTACAGAGTGTTTGAGTTAAGTCAACTTCTGCATCTCAGTTTGGATGACAAAATATATTGACTTGAGGCTCATAAACATTACTTAATGAGCTTTAGATGAAATTGGTTAAATGTTTTGTAATATTTTAGCCGGTCTCGTAAATGTCTAACTGCCTGCTTATGAAGAGACAGGACATTACGGAATCCCGCCAACACCACAACCCTCCATGGTCAGGTGTCTGGGAATAGGAAGGCCTATAAATAGGCCTATTAAGTAAATGAAGGTAGAGGAACACAGCATAAAGGATGTAATGAATTTTGGCTGCAGCTCATTTACTCGTGTTTTGTGGCTCAACTCTGTATGTATTCAGTATGCATTAGTGAGTTTGGGGAACTTGTGTCTAAACTAGGTTGAGTTAACTCTTTGGGGTCTACATACTTAAGGCTTCTAGAAATGTCTTGGTGATAGCACAGAAATATTGTTTGCTGAATATGTTAAAGTCATCACCATACGAGACTCACACATGAGTTCACAGGCTATGAAGAAGAGTTGAGATACTCAGCTGACTGGTGGATGTGTGGATCAGTGTAATGGATCCATCATCTGTCTCTTATCTGTAACTGGTGAATTTGTGCATCTATGTTTTGTGGCAATGGACACTCAGGAGATCAATAAGGTCCCATATTGTCTCTTCACACAGTGCTCTAGGTCTTTAACTTTTACATGAGGTTATATTAGGAGAAAGGTTCCTCTGAAAACAGATAAAGATGTCCCATTTCCTGTCTTCTTGCAGGTCCTACTGTAGCAGCCACCACTGTTCCCCCAGAGGTGCGCTCCTCCTGTGACAATACACCTTTCGGCTGCTGTCCTGACGGCAAGACCACTGCCATGAGCCTTGATGGCACCAACTGCCCTTGTGAGTCCCTTCAACCCTCGCCCACGACCACAACCCCCCTCCCCCACCCCACCCCACAAGTTTACTCTGTCTCGTTTCCTTCTGTATGTGTTAGAAGCTGTGTCTTACTGGTAGTGGAGACGGGGAAGTGGGTTGCAACTATGCAGACACTGATTCACCACGACATGAGCTGCCCTGAAGCATCAAGGGCAGAGCCAAACGTGAAAGCTGTTCCTACACAATACATTTTGACATAAGATTCGTTATCTTTTACATCGTAGAATCGGACCTGTCTCCGTTAAAGAATAAAGACTCCAGTAGAAAACAATCGAAACTTCGTAGGCCTAGAGTCTCAGGTAAATGCTGTGAATTGTGAGTGTGGCAGGAGCAGGTCAAGCGGTAGCTTCTTGCCTCATATCCATCAACGGCAAGGGCGTTTCAGCCATGTGCCACTTATCGACGATATGTCACCAGAGGCGTAAGTAAGGAGCATAATGTCCAGCTTGCTCAGGGTTAGCTGACAGCATTTACTCTGAGTACATCTCTCAAGCACTCAATGCAAGATAACACGCCACTCCTCAGTGTGTCGGCGCAAAATGAGTGGGAGTAACGAACAGTTAGCTGCCTGCTGTTTGATAGCCATTCTCATAATTGCTGCTCCTGTCCAGACACTTGCACAAATAGTCACACCCAGAAAGGAAGTGTTGGATTGCAACGATAGTGAGAAAGATATGTCTCGCTATCTCAACTTAAATGATATTAAATGATATTTATTGTTCCTGGTCAATATCATTATCAATGATTACTGATATTGACAATATTTATTGAGCTACATATATCGAAGTAGTGCCTCCCAGTATATTGTTGGGTATAACACAACAAGCCAGACATCTTGGAAGGGAGTTAAGGTCTTAAGATGTTACTGCCTTCGGCATAGTATGTGTCTTCAACATGGCAGCAGTATGCGAACAAGTGTGTCTCGTTGGAACAGTACACTGGAATGTGCACTCAGAAGAGGTAGGGCCGCCGGTTGCAGGACCTTATCAACGTAACTTTGGGCTGTCCAAGTGCCTGTAATGAAGACCAAAGGTTATGTTGCCAGGCCTACTTCAACAAGCTTTAGATCATGGTGCTGACCACGGTGCCTCCACACGCAGATTGGATGGTCATCTCCACCAAGACAAAAGTGGGTCGTGTCACTGAAGATGGCCCTGTGCCATTCTTCAGTTGATCAGTTGATGCCTTCTGGGTGCAACCACTAGTTAAGCCTCAAAATGTCAGTAAATCATTAGTCATGTTGCTAACGTTCAGTTTGTTTACTGTTTATTCAGATCTGTAGGATAGAACTTTGACTCCCCATACTGGGAGGATTTTGATAGTGGAGACCTTGCTAAAGTTTCTCAGGCAGGTAGACAGTTGTGCCACTCTAAGGTTGGAAAATGACACTACATTGAGGAAATGTACTTTTCTGATCTTTCTTAGATACAGATATGTACATGGCTTCACTGCCCTTGAGTGCTGCTACTGTCAAACCACTCGTCAGTCCTGCTGAAAAATCAAGCTTAAGACCAGCGTTTCCTTCAATCTTCAAGGTGCTTGAAAGGCTGGTCATTCAGGCAAAACCATACCCTATGCTGGTGTGCCAACTGGATAACCAGCATATTGTATGTTTGATTTTTGTCATGATTGGACATGCTTGGTCAAGCTTGGTAAATGCTTTTTGACCTGCTCTAGCTTGGTCAGGTTAAATTAACAAAACATACCCTATGCTGGTCAAGATCTACAACTCCACAGTCCTCAAAGGTCAGGTGTCTGAGAGCAGGATGTCCTCTCCAGAGTGATAGGGGAAGTCCTAACCTACAAATGGAAATAAGCAGTGAATAAATTGAGGTCCAGGTCCATTGCAACTGTCCAGTTAGGTGTGGGTTTACAAAAGTCCTTGTAAATTATATTTAACTCTGCCATTTAATGCGAACCAGATACACACAAACAGAGAGAAATACTCTCGTAATTAAAAGGCACTGTCGTCTTTACTGTGCGTAGGAAATTATGAATGATGAACTGGTCTAGGGGCTTAGATGGTTGAGAATTTAGCATTTTAATTTGAGCCCGGAGCCTAATTTCTCCTCATCTCTCAGTATTGGCTGTCAGCGCGCACTGTGGGAAAATTCCCATCCTCACATGTTTCCGATTCACAATCTGATCAATTCATTTGCAATACCCATTTGCTCCTTTTTTTCCCAAGTCCTATCAGATAGGAGGGTGATGTGTGTCTGGGCGGGGGGGCGTGGGGGTGAGCCCTTATCATGCGATTTTAACCAGCTTCTGTCACTCACCCGTTCCTGGGATTAGGAGACAATTACGGCTATCTTTCATGATAATCATACAAGTGCTCTTCCCAGTCCCAGCCCAGGCTGGAGCCTGGCCGGCATGATTGATTCAGGCAATTCGTTCAGCTGATTACGCACTACACAGAAACCCAGCGTTTCGGGCTCGTTTCACCCCTTCTCCTTCAGATGTGGCGCTCGTTTTATTCATTATTTATTTCCTCCTGCAGATCACAATGGCCAGGCCCCGCTCCGCCCTCCCTCCCTGCCTCTCCTCTTCACGCTTATTACTGTCAGCATAGTGGTGACAGATAGTTGCAATATCCTCAGCGATGACCCCTATAAAGAATGATTTTTGGACAAAAGAGCTGGGGCGTTGCAAAGTGTCTTTTTAATTCAATCTAATATCTGTAATGTGCATGTTGGGTCTCAACTGTTGCATCTGCTATTTGTGTGTGTGTGTGTGTGTGTGTGTGTGCGCGCGTGTGTGTATGTGCCTGTCTGTCTGTCTAACAAATGTTTTTTCTACTCAGTCTACTTTGCTTCAGCCAAGTTTTTGGAAGAAACTCGGTCTGGTAAACTCCAGCCCATATTCTCCACCACACCATCACTGCCCCTACCCCCTTTTCTATCACTGCTGTCCATGTTGATCCCCCACCACCCACCGTTCCTCCACTCACACTGTGGGAATCCCCTCACTTGAACCTCTCCAGCACCAAGCAGTGGACCCAGCACACTCCCCCCTGCACTAACTCCACAGCAGTATCATTACTAACCAGCAGACTGGCACTGCACCTATCACCACGTTGCAATTCTGTCATTAGGGTTGTCACTGTCTAAGAGTCAAAGTCCTGTTCCAGTCCTAACTTATATACATGGCCTGTCTGGTGCCTTTTCCTCCGCACAGCCACCATGCGCTTTAATGGCTACCTGCACCTGGACCAAGTCGAGGGCCAAGAGGTCTTCTACACACCCGAGATGGACGACCCCAAGTCCGAGCTGTTCGGAGAGACGGCTCGAAGCATAGAGAGTGCGGTGAGTATCGCCTTAATGGAGGAGGCAGTTATGTCGAGCTGTTTGATGTTACTGATAGGAGGATAATGCAGTTGGTTCCTAGTTAGTACTGAGGCATTTGTATTCCCCTCAACATTCTGAAGTCCCAGGTCTCCAGCACAGCCAGTGAATGCTAACGATATCAGCCCTTTGCTAGAAAAGGATTTTAGCTTGTGCTGCACATTATTTGATGGCTTCATCAGCTCTGGCGGAGAAGATATTTGCCCTGTGCTGCTTAACCCATTTGTGGCATGTCTTAATGGAGGGTGATATGTTAATGGAATAGATTGCATCAGTTCCCTCGTAACCCTGATGCAATACATCAGACAAGATATGTCGATAATTGGGAAGCAGGCTTGAAAAATATTCCCTTCATTTTTTCTGCATTTGTTTATAATTCAACTGTTGAGACACTGGGCCCCGTTTTCTTGTACCATGCCCTCTCCCAGCTTCCATGCAGGCCTCACACTGTGCTGTACTGTCTGTAATTATAGAACCACAACCTCCTGTATGCTTAATGGAGCTGATAAAATGGATAGCGAATGTAGAAACAAGGGGGTGGTCATTATATGATGGTTGACTGGTGTATGTCAGAAGGCCATTTCCTGCTTGATTTGTACTGCACGTGTCATAATTTTATGGTTGATTTGATAGATTTATTGATTATGCAGCGTGCATGTGTAAGAAGAGACATCTGACATCAGGTTTGAGTTCTCTGCTCAGGCATGGTTAGTGATCAAACTGCTGTGGACCATCACTGGGGAATGGAGGTGTGGCAGCAGCGACCCAGAGCACAGCTCAGCACACAGGGATACAGACGAGCAGGAGCGAGGCAACGTCAATCAATCAGTCAGCCAATCAGAGTTTATTTATATAGCGCTTCTTACAACAAAGCAGCTTTGGAGAAATCCAGGTCCAAGCCTCAATTGAGCAGCCAGTGGGCGACAGTTGCAAGCAAAAACTCCCTCGGGCTAAGAGGAAGAAACCTTGGGAGAAACCAAAGCTGAAAAGGGGAACCCAGCCTCCTCTGGTCGACACCAGAGAGCACAGGGTTAAAGCACGAATAGGAGTAAGCAGCTTTGGACATGGCTGATAGAGGGAGAGAAATAGGTAATCATACATAATCGGCTGCAGCGCAGAAAGACGGTCTGTAAAGGAGGGGTTAAACAAAAGCCTGCATGAAAAGAAAGACAGAGGGTGTGTCTGAGTCCCAAACAGTAGCAGGAAGGTTATTTCAGAGTTGGGGTGCCTTATAAGAGAGTGCTCGTCCTCCTGCAGTGTGTCTCTAATTGCAGGAATTGTAAGTAAGCCTGCAGCTTGTGAGCAGAGTGAACGCGATGGGTTGTATGGCTTAAGGAGATCTTTAAGATATTGTGGATCTAAATCATTAAGCGACTTGTATGTTAGAAGCAGTATTTCATAGTCGATGCAGAAATTGGCCTTTATTTACATCACCAACACCCAAAACAGTACCACTCGGGGCTTGTAGTCACAATGCATGGAGGCGGGACCGGCCCCACCACCACAATGCACACTAATCCCAAGTCTAACTGAATCGCCCCTGGGCCCACCTCTCTAAGCAGGCCTAGTGTGAAGTGGTTATTTCAAGAATTTAAAATATTATTAAAATATATAAACATACATTATATTTACCATCAATATGAATAACCAGCAAACCTACATATAGTACCAGTCATACGTACGGACACACCTACACTCTTAAACCCATAAAGGAAAACTTTATAAAACAGTGTGCCTGTCCAGTCCTCTATAAACCAAATAGATATGTTTTGTCTATTTTCCATTATGAACTAAATATTTTGATTCATACAATATATTTTAATAGTGTTGGATATATACCCCATATTAAGGGCCTGTTTGCAGCCCACACTTCAGTTCAGATCCATACAGTCGTCTCCCAAACCTAGTATAAAACCTTCCCTGGACAGAAGAGACTGTTACACCAACAAAAGCAGGATACGCTCTTTTCTTGATTTCGGAATGAATGAGGTTTCCCAATATTTTGGTCCATATAGCACGTTACGACTAGCAGATATGACTCTAATATCAGTATCAAAAGAAGTAGTAAAGTTATGTAATCTATAATACTTTCAGCCAGCATGTCCAAACTTTAGACTGGTACTGTATGTCCTCAGGGGTTCTGTATGTAATGCTGATAGTGGTGAAATACTGGTAAATCTGCATTGGTTCGTCTCTATTTTAGGCCAAAAATGTCTCTCAAAACTATCATAAAGTCATGTCTGCGGCATCGGTGAAGGAGTCATAATTATTTAATGTGATCTTTCTGCGCGAAAGCATTTTCGAATCTTGAACTCTCTTGAGGCTGAACCCTTCAGACATCTAAATTCCTATCAGCACCACTGTGAACAAATCTGACTCTCTGCAATGGAGCACTTCACACCAAACCACTCTGACCTTGTTTGGAGATAAATGATTTAATGTTGTTCAGCATTTGGGAGAAGCTGTGGAATTATCCCTGTGAAATAACACAGGATAAGGAATCCCGCACCTATTTTAAACCCTAAGACCTAAACCCTTTAATGTAGGAATTCTGACAACATGAATTTTCCCCGAAAAAGAAAGAAATGTGTCACACGGTCCACTGCCCTGTTTACAGATAAATAAATAATGAACTGTATTTTTTACACACACACACACACACACACACACACACACACACACACACACACACACACACACACAGCCTCAAGTCTTTCTGACTTGGCACACCTGTTTTTGGGAAGTTTCTCTGAAGCTCCATCAATTGGATGGGGAGCATCAGTGCACAGCCATTTTTAGATATCTCCAGAGATGTTCAATCAGGTTCAAATCTGGGCTCTGGCTGGGCCACTTCTCCCGAAGCCACTCCTTTGTTATCTTGGCTGTGTTTCGGGTCGTTGTCCTATTGGAAGATAAACCTTCATCCCAGTCTGAGGTCCAGAGCGGCTGGAGCAGGTTATCAACAAGGATGTCTCAGTAAATCGCTGCAGCCATCTTTCCCTCAACCTGACTAGTACAGGAAACTCTGAAGCTCAGCTCACTGGTGTCACAGAATCATTTTAACCACCTTCCGTACGACCTGCCAAAATCTTTTCGTTTTATACCTTTTTATGTTTGACAATCGCTATGTTATATGTTGGCTTGGCTACATTGTCAATGAGTTTGATTGATTGCTTTGTAGCTACATCAGACATGTAGCTAGCAGACAGCTAACTTAAAACCTGTTGGAGAAACGTCAGACCCAAATGTGTTTGTGTAGTGTTGTGAAAGTTGTGAAGCTGTGAACGTGTACATTTTATATGTCTTGTTGCACTGTTGTTGCACTCCAGCACTGTAGCATCACTTTGGCAGTAGCCAGCGCTTTGGCCGAGATACAGAGCAAAAACTAAACCAAGGCTTGGCTCAGCACTTGACAGACCCCACCAACAACCCCCCTGCTTGCTCTCTCACACACACACATACACACACACACACAGAGACCTAACTTTCTCATGCTGACCCTGGACAGGACAGGACCAGCTGCAGAAATGGTGTCGGTGGCCTCTAGCATGTTCTAATCCAAAGGGTGTGAGTGTGTGTATGTGTGAGACACCCTGCAGGCTCAGCTGGGCCACAAGATAGCAGTGAAAACACCCCTCTTCCCACACAGACACACACACACACACACACACACACACACACACCCCTCCTCTCCTCCTCTCCTGCTCTTTGTCCCTCTGTTTCTGTGTCCCCATCTTGCTCTTCTCTCAGCCTTCAATCCTGTCTGATAGACCATGAGTAAATAGCACCTGAGGAGAGGGGAGGTTTCTGGGCCACTGTACCCCACGGGCTGTGATTGAAGCCTGGCTTTTGTTAAGTTCTGGCTGCTCTCAGTCTGCTGTATTGGGTAGGGGATGACTTTGGGACTTTGGGGGATGTGCTTCACACAGACATGTATTTATCGGCCTAGCTCGGGTAGGAAAAACACAAGGAGTACAATTTTCTGCACCTTTTCAGAATCAAAAGGTGCTTCTGAGAGAAGAGGGAAACACAAGCCTCTGGGGCATCTTAAGTGGGATACCAGCAAGGCCAACCACAGAGGCACTTTAACAGTAAGAACACACACAATGAAGGGTTCTTCATCGCGGCTGCCTGGAAGAAAGGGACATCATTTGATTGGTTACAGACTAAATTGGGAGCAGGCACTTTTCAGTTCCTCCAGTCATGACCAGTTTAGTGTAAGTGATTTGTGATGGGCACGCCTCTGTTATGCTTTTTAGCAAAAAGAACCAAACAGAGCAGGGGAGACTGGGGTGTTTACTGGCTCTGAAAGTTGCAATAGATCAGTCTTCTCTCTGTGTGCCGTGGAGATGGGAACAACATGCTCCTACAGACTCCAAATGCGAACGGGCGTCGTTAGTATTGTGACATTTACTTCAGCCTCCGAAATGTGTTCCTGTAATTACTTCTGCACTGCAGTTAAATGTCAGTTTGTGCACCCCGGTGGGGTTTTGTACAATTTTTCCAGTGACACACTTTCCCATCTTGTAGGAAAAATGTGCTCTTAACAAGAACTGGATCAAAACATCAGACTTATTACCCTTTACATCGACCGGCTATAGACCTTTCCGTTTTAGTCCTCCTTTTTTTTTTTTTTTTAGATGAATGAACTGTTCCGGAAGTCGGACGTGCAGAAGGACTTCCAGAGTGTCCGCGTTAGGAATCTGGCACCCAGCAACTCCATCTTGGCTGTTATAGAGGCCCACTTCGACCCAGGTAATGTAACTACCTAGACACAGGAGTAAAGTCCTTACAGCCATAGCCACTGCAGCACATCAGATGAGATGTTATGGGAATGAGTTTACTTTTTGGATATTTCCTTCTGTTCCCAGTTGTTCAGTGGTGAAAGCTGCTCAAAAGATCTTAATGACACACAGAGGAATGAGGCTAAATTGACTGCAAAAGTAATTAGCTGTTGCTAGTTTAGACAAGCTTTGCAGAATATTTCCCAGATCAAAATACCCAAAAAGATCCACCACAGACCGCTATCATGTTCATTAAGAGTCACTACGTAACACTGAATTTCAATTTTAGAATGCTTTGCTATGGAGGAAATCACCTTCTTGACTTCCTTTTAGCATAAATAGCTTTTTAATAAGTGTGACTGTCAATATTACTACATTTTATGTTTAAAAGTATCCAGACACACAGTTTAAAGCAACATTATGTCATAGTTTTACCTTACCTTACATACAGGATCAGCTTAGGTATCATTTTGCTGGTATTCTGATTCGCAGTAAGGAGAATTGAGTCTCTATATTTGCCTCTCTGGGCCCAGAATGCTGTTACTGCACTATAGAGCTTTGGTGGAACTGAGACTAGGAGTTTTGTTGGTAGCATTTTATGCAAGCAAACAAAGGAAATAAACAATAGATTGCCCCACATGCACAGAGTGACCCAAGAGTGAGCAGTGGTGACCTCTATCCTTCACTCTTCTTGTTAGTGTCAGCACCATTGGCACGTGGCAGCAAGATGCAGGACTACAAGTGCACAGATCGTTATAATGACTCACCTTAACACAACCTCAGCGTCATCGAAGACTGCCGTGGTGTCATTCCAGACTGTTCTTTTCACTGACAAATCCTGTTTGCCTTGAAGGAGACAACCAATGAATTCAGTCTTCTATAATCCAACATCCACATCACCAGACCTATCCCCAGTTGAAATGTGTTTGGATGCCATTGGATGCACTATTAACACTCCATTCCTGCTGCAAAATCTGCAGGAACTGAGTGAGAAGGTGTATGGGCTGGATTGTCACTGGACACCATTAGGAACCTCTGTAACTCCATATTCCTACATTATTATTCCCGTTATTCCCGACGCCATCCTGAGAGGCACTACTTTTGTATGTGTAGCTCAAAAAATATCCATATCAGTCTGTTTTTAATCATGTTTTGTTCCTGGTAACCTTCCGAATTGCATTTTATAGTCTGCAGATGCTTTATGAAAAAAAATGGGACCCAAAGAAAAGTGACCAACATAGCGAACTGTCTTCTACTGTTGCAAATGTTCTCCTAAATCTTGGAGCAGCTGCTACAAAATAACACATTTGGCATATAGAACATAGCAAAGGGAACATTAGCAATCAACTTCTGATGACACAATGGCTTTTTCCACTGTGATAATGTGCGGCTTGAGCCGTCTGGGGGCGCGCATGTCTACGCTGTAAGTACGCCTGCATGAAGCAGCTACAAATTGTTTATCCAATGTGCACTTCTGTGGTCTCAATTATTCCATCTGTTTCTATAGTGACTCATCTTCTTTCCCTCGCCCATAGCTTTTTTGTCTTTTTTTTTTTTTCCAGATCTAGTTCTGTGTTATTTGTGAAGTGCCTCTTACCACCATAAGCTTTGTAAGCACTTCTTATGCTCGGAGCACATCAAAATTCCCCGAGTCGGTGCTCCTTTAGGAGACCGCCTTTGGTGAGAAATAAAGAGCACATAAAAACTGCCTTTTTTGTTAGAGGAGATATAATTCAATAGAGTGAAATGAGGTGTTTAACTTGTATAAAAGAATCCAGCTCTGTGCTTCATTCTTGTCAGGGTTGTTTACGGCAGGAGTGGCCAGGCGTACTGCTCTCCATGTGGTGATTTAAAAAAGGGCAAAAAAAAAAAACAACACAGGGTCTCTTGGAGATCTGCCTCAATTCAGCCTCGTTCCTCTGTGTGTCATTAAGCTCCTATGAGAGTCTCACCAATGGAAGGTTAAAAAAAAAAAGGAGAACTCCTCTCACATCCACCTTTTATTGGTCCCATTCAGCGTCTTTTATTTCCAGCACAAGAGCCTGTCATAAAGGCAGTCTGGAGTGGCCAGTAACAGGGCCATCTGTGGAAGTGTTATGACAGGCCTTCATTCTACCGTCCCTGAAACCTACAGTAGTTGGAGGACGTCCACTCCCACGGGCCCATTTTGCCCCCTGTATTTATTACTATGTGTAATGTCTGCTAGGGAGTTAGTATAGGCGGTTTTCTCCCTGCAGTCTTCTGCATGCTCACTCTCTCACACTACCTCTCTTTTGCACTGTTTCTGTTGTGTCATGGCCTCGGGCTGCAGACACCAGGTTTACAGTGGAGGACATTGAAGCATCATTGCTGAAACAGCTAAAGACGGCTAAAGGGACAGGCATTGTAGTGAAGCAGCCTGAGGAGGAGTATGTCAGTTTCACCAAGTACGGTAAGTCTTAAAGGTGCCCTAGAACGGAAAAGTCTATTTATTTTGGCAGAACTGAATAATGCGAGTTTCCCAGCCAATATGTGGGGGTTATGTGGGTGGGTTTCTGCTTGTGTTGTTAATGTGGCCCAGTTGGGTTTCTTCAATGGGCCCCATCGTCAAAGCTGAGCTTAATCTCGCATCAAGGATCCTATCTATGCCTTATGTGTAGTGTACATCCTAGATGGTGTCCATGTTTAGTTCCTCCAGGTCCCATCATATAATATCATCATATGTGGGGACATAACTTTCTGGATCACAGTTGTAATACCTATCATGAACCTCAAATACTGTTGGCTTTTCATTGTAAAGAGAACTTATCAGGTCTCTAGAACGTATCAGTTCCAAACCCCCCAAACTATTATGTAACAGTCTTAACTCACAGCCTTTCAATACTAAATACAGCAGCTACTTAAGGAAATTGGAATCAAGGCTAAAAAAGCTTAAACCTAGCACCAGGAGAACCCAAAAAGGACAGGAACACCATCTGTTAAAAAATATTTGGGAATAATTACAAAGAATATGCTAAGAATAACAGCGTTTCAGACTGTGATGAATTATAGGTTTTGTACTATAGAAGTTACAGTTTATATAGCATCTCTCTCTCTGCTTATCTCAGGTCTCTCCATTCCATCCTTCACCACAACTGCCACCACAGTGGCCACCGTCACCACCACCACCACAGCTGCAACCATGCCAGCTACGACCGCTCCCGTCACCACAAACAGGCCAGCCACCACCAGACGGCCCTTCACCACTCGCAGGACCACCACAGCCGCTGCAGTCACCAACACCCCTACCCAGCCCCCCTCCACTTCCACCGCCACCACACCCTTACGTACCAGGCCTGTGCCACAGCACACCAAGCCTGCAGGTCCATGCGATTCTCAGCCCTGTGGCCATGGAGGCACCTGCGAGGAGAACGGCGAAGACTTCACCTGCACTTGCCCTGCTGGGAGGGGTGGAGCTGTGTGTGAAAAATGTGAGTGCAACTAGGGACAGTTTCTATGCTCTGGCCTTTAAAAGTTTGAGATTTCCTTATGTTTGGAGGCATAAAGGCCATAAATATATTTAGCAGCATTTGACTGAATGTTTATTTAAGTCTTCTTTGATATTAGTAGAAGCTGTAGTAGCTACTGTCAAAAAAAAACAAAAAACTGCCCAATTAGAAAACCAGTCACAGCCTACTTCTGGCCCACACTTGCTACAATTATTTGGCCTGCTTATTGCTGCAGAATGATGGCAATGGCTTTGTCTGAGTCTGGGTGCTGGAAAACAGCCACAGCTGGCTACAGTTCGGCCAGTTTTGAGCCAAAACGCTGTGCAAATGTTTTACACCTGTCACATGTGTCCCAGAGTTCAAATGCCATGGCAAAGCTCAAGTGTGGCAGTTACAGCTGGGCCAGTTTCACCTGACGGTACATTTGCCTAAATGGCATAATTGGACTTGTCTGGTCTACTTCACTGAAAAAGATGAGTCTTTTAGTTCTTCTAACTCAGTTTGACAGATTGAGTTGAACCTCGACAACTTAGTAAACCATTTGCATTTGGAATTGCTTTAATTGTGTTCGTTTAATGTTTACTCCCTTTATTCTCTGTAGAGTAGAACTTCTGCTGTCTCAGGACGATCCAAAAACGAACTTGTGATCTCCACATACTGATGAGCAGGCAGTTAGACTGTTGTGCCACTCTAGAACCGCTCTTTAGGAATGACATTTCTTAGTCAAAAATACATTCTTTCATGGACACAGATATGCACATGGGTTCGCTTCTTTATGGTAGCACATCTGTCTAACATCTGCCTGCCTGACAAGTATTGTCAACATCACAGCTCTGCATGGTCAAGGTCTGAGAATAGGAAGTCCTCTCACCAATTCATAGGGGGAGTTCAAACCTGCGATGGGAATAAGCAGTAAACAAACTGTGGTGTGGGAACACAGACTAAACATCTTACATAACCTTGAAGCAGTTTCAGCTGCAGCTCATTACGTCGTGAGGCTCTGTAATCAGTTACTTCATCAAGTTGACCTGTTGGCTTTATTGCAGAGGTAGCGCTTTTTCTCCCTAGACGTTTGAAGGCCGTGTAGGTTTATGTATAGAACGTCGTGCATGTACAGCATGTAACGATACCAAACATCACGGTCACCAGTGTAACATTCCACCACAGCTTGACAGAAGACTTTATGTGCAAGAGTCCTGCACATAAAGAGAATAGCACAATTATGGCTCCAAATTGCAGTCCTGCTGTGGCACTTCAGGAATTGTAGTTGCCATCGTTCTCTCTCTCCGTGATTTTGGGTAAGAAACTACCCCTCACAGCTGCATCAGATTATAATTGACACTAATTGCTTTAATGAGCACTAGTTTGTGATAAAACGCTGCATGCTGTGGAAAAAAAAAAAACACACGGGCTAATTGAAGGCTTGTATGCAGCACCAATCCCTCCCTCTGATCAATCAGGCCATTAAAGAGTGATGAAGAGAGAAGGCTTCATCAGGCAGCCATTTTCCCAAGAGAGAGGTGTTGATGATAAATGCCTAAGCAATGGCAATCGGTGTATGAAATGTACACCACAAACTCGGAGCAATCCTGCGAGATTAGACAGCAATTACTCAATGAACTTATCATTGTCTCGGCTTCTCTATCTTGATGGCTCAGTACATCGGACCAAACAGAGATGAGCTGCACTCCAGGCTTACCTTACAGGCGCAGGCGTAGTCTTGTATGCTATCTTAGGGAGACTCATTGCCCAGGATGTTTTTTGTTGCTTTATCAGTGGAGAGCAGGCTGTTGAAGGATTGGAGGCTTTATCTTCCCTTTTCTTTTCCTCAGTGATAAAGTATTACATCCCATCCTTTGGAGGCAAATCTTACCTGGCCTTCCCAACCATGAAAGCCTACCACACCGTGCGCATTGCCATGGAATTCAGGGCCTCCGACACATCAGGCATACTTCTCTACAACAGCCAGAATGGCAAGAAAGACTTCCTTTCGTTGGCTTTGATAGGAGGCAAAGTGGAGCTCAGGTAAATCACTTGTTCTACACCTACTTCTACAACTTATTACACCATAGTTCAACAGTCATGACCTCACTGTTCAAGATTGGAACCACTACTCTCAATTGCTGTTCAAGAATTTTTACATCACATTTTAAGACTAACTGAGTCAAAGTTTAATATCGCATCAAAGGTTTGGAAGAACCTAAACCAATTGGAATCAATGTTTAAAGGTTTTGAATCCCTTAAAGTGTTTTGAATCACTATTCAACTACCGTATTTTCCGGACTGTAAGCCGCTACTTTTTTTCCACGCTTTAAACCGTGCGGCTTATAATGAGGTGCAGCTTTTTCTTCTTATTTATGTTATTTTCCAGGTTTTTTGTTGTTTTTTTTAACTTTGTTGGTGTGGCTTATATTCCGGTGCGGCTTATAGTCCGGAAAATACGGTACTTGGAATTTGGAACTTGGAACTTTTCAAAAGTTTTATATCACTTCAAAAGTTTGGAATTGTTATTTAACAGTTTGGAATCACTATTCAACATTTTAGAATCACTATTACGAGGTTCTCAATAACTATGGTAAGGTTTTGGATTACTTTAAGAGTTTGAAATCACTAAGCAGTTGGATTTAGGGTTTGGAATGAATTCAATTACTTCATTTTTGTAATGACTATTCAAAAGTTTACAAAGACTAATTAAAAGTTAGGATTCACCATGTAAAATTATAGAATCACTTAAAAATGTTTTTAATTATTATTCACCCAATTGGAATTACTATTTAAAGGTTTGGAATCACTTTACCGTTCAACAGTTTGCAGTCACTATTGAAAAGTGTGAAATCTTTTTTTAAGATGTTTGCAATCATTATATAAAAGCTGAAAATCACTGTTCAGTAGTTCAGAATCACTATTAAAATGTTTAAAATCACTTTTCAAAAACTGGGAATTATTTGAATGTTAGAAATCAATCTTCGTTATTTTTGAAGCACAATGCAGTGAATAGAATTCCGTGTTAAAAAGTTTCTTCCCAGAAAACCAGGAAACAAAAAATAATGTACAGACATGTCGTTGCCAAAATGGTTACAATATTGAGTAAATCCTTCAAAAAAGCTTTGGTTAACAATGTGTTCTTTCCATACACTCTGTCCCAGGTTTGACACAGGCTCTGGAATATGCTCAGTGGTCAGCAAGGTCCAGATAAAACCTGGCCAGTGGCATCACTTAGTGGTGCACCGTAACAGACGCAATGCTGCGCTGAGTGTGGATAATGAAGAACCTGTGGAGGGCCAGAGTCCAGCAGGAACAGACGGACTTAACCTGGAGACACACCTCTACATTGGTGGCGTTCCTGAAGACATGGTTCAGGAGTAAGTATTGTCTGCTTCCGTTTCAATCATGTTATCAAATCTCAGCGTTGCAGCCAGACAACATCAGGTCCTCAATTAGGAGAGATGACAAAAAGAGTAATGAATTAATGAATGTGTTGCCTGGTTGAAGCTCTCTGATTAGACTGCTTCGCTAAAAGCTGGCAGATATTTCCACTAATAAGATTTAATGGCACTGAACAAAAATAGCTAAAAGGTATTAGCAGAATTCTGGGCTGTTGCAAAAATATCACTGATATCCCTTTGGAATCCGTATGAAAGGGCCAAAAGCCACCAAAAACAAGCAGATACTGAAAATAGTAGCATTGCAAAGCTGGCAGAGCATCAACGAGGGAGATCTGTGCCGTCAGGTGATGTCTACGGGTCAAAGACTCAGGCAGTGATCTATTGCAAAGGATTAGCAACTAAACACCAAGCATGATGCCACAGTTTTATTTAAGATTATGTTAATTTGTCCGATTACTTATTGCACCCTGAAATGGGGCTGCTGTGTTGGCTATAAAAGGAATATCATTCCTACAGGGTTCACATAAATACCTTTGGATTAAAGCAATAATAGTCACAGTTTAACCTCATATTCATTGTTTCATTTCAAATCCAATCTGTTGGAAAATAGAACCAAAATAAGAGAGAACTTTGAGTAAGTCGCTTATACTGTATACTTTATTTGGCACAGTTCAGTTTTTGATGTGAGCCAATTCATTTCAGTCCCGTGCTGAGTTTCAGCTGAAACCGAAACGATTCATAAAAAGCACTGCAGTCCAAATATTCTGTCAATTAATTCTGAGTAAAATCACTTTTAGTAGACTGGACATACGAAATAGAGGTGTCCTTATCCCATTAGAGATATCCCTCCACCCTAATCCAATCTGAGTCTCTTAATGCTGATACCTGTCCAGTCCGATCCTTGTGTTTCTAAACAGCCTCACAGTTTAGTTCAAATGAGCTCCTTATTAATCTGAACTACTAGATCAGGATTCAAAAAGGTGAATAAAATATCCGATCCATTCCAATTCACCTGGATCGGATCAGGACATATCTAATACAATATGACATTAAGTACTGATATATGGTACAGTATTTGCCACATGGTTTTGATGGCAACAATGTTCTGGACAAATGGACGCTTTATCAAAGCGATCCACTGTATCGGATCAAAATGTAGCCAGTCAGTCAAGGCATGTTTGAAGTTTGCTTCTGTAGTAATTGTAGCTTCACCGGGTTGCATTTTGTGACGCAAAAAGCCTTGTGTCTCCAAAATGACAACTTTACAGGAGAAGAAAAAAATGTTTTTTTGGTCCATTGATCCGTTAATTGTGATGTTCTGTAAAGAACAACTTCCAGATTCACGTAATAATCCTAATAATGGTAAAATTCTAAAGTTCTAAAAATCTGCTTTCTTTCAGTGTAAAGGAGAGGACCTTAGTGTCTACCGGTCTGGTCGGCTGCATCCGCCAATTAGATGTCAACAACATGGTCTACAACCTGCAGGAGAACGGGGTCAACGTCCTGTACGGAACAGCCGTGGGCGAGTGTGGCAACAACCCATGTATGCCTAACCCCTGCAAAAACGGAGCCTCGTGCCGTACCAACGGAGCGGAGACGTTCCACTGCAGTTGTGTCAATGGTTATTTTGGTGAGTTCTTCTCTTTGCCCTCTCCCCCGTCTTTCCCTCCTTTCCCTCCCTCTGGCAGCTCAAGGCTCTGACGGGAAGCCCGTTCCTATTCACAATCAGATATGGATAGCGATCTTGATCATGAATCCAGCAGCTGGTCCCCATGGATGAAAGATGAGGCAGAACAGAGAGTGCATGTGTAATCAGCGCACTACACGGAGGTTACAGTAAGATGGATGAGTGTTTACCTCCCTTTTTAAAGGGCAGATGAGAAGTGGGTAGGAAAGACTAAGCTCAGGGAGAAAATAAGGACAACACGGCTCAGCCTGACCTGCACCAGCGGGTCACCACGGACAACTGGAGCAGCGCGGAGAGAGACTAACATAGTTTATTTCCCACAACTTTACTTTGAAAAGTAATCCTAACGTGTCAGGGGATTTAAACCGCGTGCAAAGTCTCAAAGAGTGGAGAATTTGAAGGGCTTTCATCACCAAAACATTTCACCTTTTTAAACATAAACACAAAACAATCACATTTACACACATACCACGTTTACACACACCGGTCCTGCTTAGTTATGAGGTTATAAGCTGCCTAGATTTCTTTTTGAAACAAGGCCAATTTTCAGTCTTAAAGAGACACACACACAAAAAAAATTAATTATAAGTGATAAAGTAATGGAATCTGCAGTTTTTTGATACTTTAAAGAACATGGGGCTCCGAGTGGCTCAGTGGTCTAATACACGTGTACTATCATTCAAGGATTGCAGGTTCAGATTGCTTGCCATTGGCAGCTGGAGTCTGAGATTGGCCATGCTCTCTCTGGGTGGCTACATGGTGCTCTCTCTCCACATCACACTGTCTGTCAGGCATGGAGCTGAGGACCTGGTGCTGGCTCCCCAGAAGTGGTGGCAGTTTGAAAAGAGGTGGTGTCTAGCTTCACATGTATCAGAGGAGGCATATACTTGCCTTCGGAATGTGATAGGGCGAGTCCTAATGGGATTGGGTAATCGGCACTTGCAAACTGGCAGGAAATTTTCAGGTGACCTCAGACATGCCAGAAAAGGCTCAGACTCCATAGAGTTAAAGAACCTTATCGGCAGACTTTTTAAAGGTTCTTTGCTTTCACACTGTTCTTTATGGAACCAAAGAAGTTAGTCTATGACATCATTCAAAGAACTCTTTTTTCACTATTCTTACATATGAGCACTTTAACCTTCTGGTCCATAGTTTATAGTTCAGTTATTAATCATAATATCATATGATCATATGAATTATTATTTAACTGTTACGTTTTTTCTGAATCCCACGGGCTTCTATTTTAGGACCTGTACAATTGATGTTATTTATGAGAGCACTGCAGGTATGAGGATGAAGAACTGAAGCGTGGACATGTGTAGAGGGTTTAAGGAGTTAAGGAGAGTAAGTAGGAGAGAGTCAGACTGTAATAGTAACTCAAAGTAACTCAAGACTTAAGGGTTAAGCTGAATCAGCATTCATGTTGGATCCCTCAGACTTCTTTTTGTGTAATTACTGGAGTAATCAATGGTGCTTTTGTTGCTCTTTCGGGCCACTTTGCCACCCTCTGTAGAAAGCAGAGTGAGTAATTGGTCTGATAGTTGAGTCTCCGCTCGGTGGTGTCTGAAGGCGTATAGAGCTGTAGCTGCTGGTCTGTGGCCTTTGGCCCAATCTCCTCTCAAAACGGTCATGCTCCAGTGGTTCTCTGCTAATAAGGGCCTTGAAGAAGAGGCAGCAGAGGAGAGTAGGTTCTGTGGCTGATTCCAGGCCTCATACACTGTAGCTGAGCTGCAGAACTCCACGATCTACTAGCAGAAAGATGAGGCAGAGACGGGAACTGTGATAACCAGCCACCAAAACAGTCTGCATTATTCTTTTTGTTCACATCTGAGATGTTTCCCCCCCCCCCCCCCCTCGTCTTCGCAGCCACTCCAGTCTCAAGACATATTGCCTGCAGTAAATTGCTCTGTTGTTTTGTTCGCCAGCGTTTATTGAACGACCCTCATAGTAATACAGTTCAATATCACACACTTGATTTCGGTGCTGCACTGTAGAAGGTAAGGGTGTAGAATGAAAACCCTTTGAAGTGAAGGTGTATACAAAGGAGCTGGCCAGAGGGATAAATATGAGGGCTAACCTTTAATGTTTAAAGAGCAGGAATGTGAGGTGAGATGAAGCGCTCTTCTCTTCAAGATGGAGCTTCTTGCTGACTTGTGCTGTAAAAAAAAAAAGAGCTCTACAGAGGAAGCCCTTTGGGAAAACAGCAGGAGTTTTCATTCCATCATCATAGCTTCCCACAGCGTGCTGTTCTCTCAGCTCTACGCAACCATGGGCCCGTTCTGATGAATCCCTTAGAACACGCCAAAACCACCAACCACGAGCAATTTTCACTTCTCCAGTCAGGAAAGCACACCAGTGGGTCTTGGTGCTCCAGAGCTTAATCTGGAGTTGTAATAATTCTAAATCCTATTAGAAAATGACCTCCATTACAGTGTAAATCCGCGACCCATTCCATATGAAGGCAAGCCTTGGTAACAGCCAGCAATGGGATTTTACAGTGTTAGTTAGTGGCACGGGGTTGGAGGAGAAGGTAACTGAGTCTTTGGGGAGGGAGTATAATATTTTTGGGGGTATGCATTCGTTTTTTATAACATGTATTAAAAAATAGGGAGCCTTTTAAATCACCTACCCCAATTTCTTTCTCCTTTTCGTAAATAAAATGTAAAACAGTGTTTGTATTTGTGATTCATTAAAGCATGTAACAAATAATATAACACTAAAATAAATAAAACAAACTATTCTCTGGCAATAATGAAATTATTTTATATGTTTATTTATTCATGAATATTTGTCTGCAAAGAGCAACGCCAGTGAAATAACTAAAAAATAAAGCAGAAGCTGTCTGGCAGCTGGTTGCATGTTGTTTTACTTGTTTGACTTTACATAAATGTAACGTCTGCATGCCGACAAGTCTCAAGATAATGTTTGGTAACGATGTGGGGTGAAGCTTGGAGCTGGCATTCTAATGCCACACTAGCACCGTGGTTCATCTGTGCAAGCCAGCTTAGCAAATGTAATGCTGTTTGGGTATCATCTGTCTGTAAAATGACCTGCTCATGATTAAGTCAGAGGTGTGTGGAGAGTGGTGGGGTTACTGAAGTAAATGAGCATTGGTGTGCAAAGTACAGGCAATATGTACTGAAACAACACTCAAAACCATGAATATATTCATATGTAATATTAAGATCCCACTTTCTGTTTATTCTATTTAGTGTCTTTTCATAACTGTGTAATTACATGTGACAAAACATGTAATAACAATGTATCTACAGGGGTTGGACAATGAAACTGAAACACCTGTCATGTTAGTGTGAGAGGTTTCATGGCTAAATTGGAGCAGCCCGGTGGCCAATCTTCATTAATTGCACCAGTAAGAGCAGAGTGTGAAGGTTCAATTAGCAGGTAAGAGCACAGTTTAGCTCAAAATACTGCAATGAACACAACATTATGGGTGACATAGCAGAGTTCAAAAGAGGACAAATTGTTGGTGCGCGTCTTGCTGGCGCATCTGCGACCAAGACAGCAAGTCTTTGTGAGGTATCAAGAGCCACGGTATCCAGGGTAACGTCAGCACCACCAAGAAGGACCAACCACATCCAACAGGATTAACTGTGGACGCAAGAGGAAGCTGTCTGAAAGGGATAACCGGGTGCTAACCCGGATTTTATCCAAAAATGTAATTCCCAAGACTAATTGACGCTGGATTGGCCACAAAAGGAGACCCTAGTACACCATACTAATAAATTATTACGGTCTAAAACCAGGTGTTTCAGTTTCATTGTCCAACCCCTGTGTGTGTGTTGTGTTTGCTGTTCCACATGTATTACAGTGATACACTTCATCAGATTCAGGTTTGACTCCTGTAATTACACATGTGTGTATAAGCATATTCCTCCTTAGGTGATTATACATGTGTAATAACATGAGTGTAATAACATGTATGTGAACTGCTGCAGCTTTTCTACTGTGATATAGCTGAAGTTGATTAACGTGTAATCATAGAAGCTGTACCACTGTAAGACGTCTCTAACAGTGAACACATTAATAGACGTATCTGTTATTCATGTGTAATTACACAGCTAATAAGACACTTTATAAGCATGCAACTAAAAAAATACTAATAACGACCTTTTGTCCATTTTCCTTTACAGGTCCCACCTGTGCCGATGCCCACAACCCCTGCGAGCCGAACCTGTGTCACCCCTCCTCCCAGTGCCACGTTCTTCCAGAGGGGGGCTACAAATGCGAGTGTCCCATGGGGCGTGAGGGCAAGCACTGCAAAAAAGGTACAGCACCACGGAATCGACTGTAATCTGTTACTCCTCTGCAGAAATGTTTGTATTGATTTTATTTCAAGAAAAGTTCAGGCTGGCTCAGTCACTTATTTGGCTTGGAAATGATTATAATTTTTTTTTTTTTTTTGGTGGAGTGAGAAAGTGAGTTAGTGATTGCTTTTCATAAAGTGGACGAAAGGAAGTCTATATGTAGTGGCTGTGGTGACATGTGGTTGGGGATTCAGGAGAGCACTGTTTAACAGCACTGTTTGCTTCGTGACTCTACGTTTTCATCCTCAAACAGAGGATCAAACGGACAGGAGGCCTGCAGGGTGGGGGTGGCTGGGGCTGCATTCCCAGGGACTGGGCGACAGGCCTGTTTGTAGCATTGCTGATGTGGTCGTTTGCTGCTTAGATGCAGCTCGCCGCCCCCAGGTGACGCTTTCAGAAAGGCATTGGCGGCGTCTCCGCAGGGAGCTTGAGCTCAGCGACTGTTGGGAGGAGACGAGGGAGCAGCTTTTCTCGATGCTTTCTGTAGTTCTTTACGCTTTACTGTTTTTGCTTTCTGTCTCCCTTTCACTACTTTCAAAGCTGGCCGTCATCCTCTCTGAAACTGCCAAAGTTCTCCAAGGCAGTTTGATTGGGGGGGGGGGGGGGTTGGTGCGCAAATCAAGGCATACAGTCCTGCAGAAACAGGCCTGAGAAAAGCCCTTTGACCAAGCAAGTCTCCATTAGCAAGTGATTAAAATAAATTGAGGTGAACCAGAATCAATGAGTTGAGCGCACCCATCACATAGAGTGTGCCTTCTTTTTTTATCGCTTAAATCAATGAGATGAGTAATTGTATCAGTCAGCTGCACATCGTGATTAATGGGGACTCAGTCAGGCAAAGTGTCTGGGGAGAAAGGCAACTGTGAGATAAGGGATCATCAAGTGGAGGAGTTAGTGAGTGAGCAAGCGAGCGGGCGAGTGAGTGAGTGAGTCAGAAGGCAGGAGGGAGGGTGGGAGAGATGGATAGGGTGGCGGTGGAGGGGGGGACTGGTGCATGGCAGAAACGAGTGTTATAATAAGCGAGCGTCCCCTGTGTGAAGTGAAATGCCGCAGGAACAGCGAGGAAGATGATGGAGTAGAGTGGTGATGCAAACCCGGCCAACAGTTGTCCGCCGCTCTGATCAAATCTGAATGTTCTGAGCACAAACTTGCGCTGTGGCACGCCTTATATAGCAGGCTGGTTCCATCATTAGAGCTCAGGCTGTGTTTTGGAGGCTGTTAGCTCTGAGAGCAGTGGCCTGCGGTGGCTTCCAGTTGAATAAACAGAGAGATTTCCAGTTCTGAGGATTTCTTTTTAGCTGTTTCAACAACAGAGTAAGCAAACAAACACTGCAATCCATAGAATTTATAAGCAGCTTCAGAACAGAAGCTCATCGTGCATGCACATCATAAATCCCTCCCATAAACCACCCTCTTTACTCTGATAGGCAGCCTGGTTTTGAACGTTGTGGTTTGCGTGAACTTTATCTCCTCATAACATGAAAGTGGAGAGTGACCATGTGACCATAGACACTCCCATTGGTTGCCATTGTCATGTATGAAAAAGAAAAGACTTCTTCTCTCATGCCCTTTCCTCTCTAAGCTCCACCTCCAAAGAATTATCATTGCTAACATGCATTTTTTGGAGAGGATGGGAGATGAAATAAGGTGCTGACACTATGTCCTGAAGATTGCAATTTCGAATTTGAAACCATCAGCAGCCGGACCCCAAGACAGCGTAATTGACCTTGCTCTCTCTGGATGAGGAGTAGTAGTAGTAGCACTGTCTCGTCATCACCCTCACCAATACTGGCATCTATAGGCTGATGTATCAGAGCTGGGGATCCAGCGGGTTGGCTTCCCAGTGATGCTGCACTGGTGGCAGGTCAAAAAGAGGTGGCGATGACTTTGCATGTGTGGAAGGAGACATGTGCTCGTCCTCACCCTCCATTGCAAGTGATGGAGGGGTCCTAGTAAGTGGGCAGGTTATTTGGCTGCAGCACATTGGGATAAAATAAAAATAAAAATTTATAACAGTGTGAGTGGACGGTGCTAAACTGTTTTATAGGTCAGTAACGTCAGGAAAGCAGTGAACTTTGCTTCTTCGTTTTCATTTACAGACTGAAGAATTAATAGTTCATGAAAATAATGTTAAACAATGGTAACACGACTAATTTCTTTTAGTTAAAAACATCAGGAGCTTTTGTTTTTCTATGATATGGACCTTCCATACACTGTCCTTTGTATTCTTTTTCAGTCCAGCCTTAGTGTCCACAGTCCTGCCCCCCCCACAAGACCAGTCCAGCACAGCCAGGATCAGTACACTATGGGAGCTCAGAACAGCAGAGGGCGCCTTACCCCTGACAGCCACCAAAATAGCTTTCCAGACCATTGAACTGGCAAGGCTCCCATGGCTGATTCTTCTAAATAGGCTTTGACTGCACACTTCCTTGTTGTGTCTGCAGGTTTTTGTGTTCCCGTGTACAACAGTCAGCAAGTGTTTGAAGTGCTAGCTAATTAGCTTTTTAATCTCAGTGTACCATCCCCGTCCAGAACGTACGTGTTCTAATCCAACGTAATTAACAGTGAAAGAGCTGAATGCAAGTGTGCTCTAATTCAGAGACTAAGGTGTGGGGTTTTTTTTTTTTTTTGCAGGTTTGTGTGTGTGTGTGTGTGTGTGTGTGTGTGTGTGTGTGTGTGTGTGTGTTCTGGATGCAGATTGCTGAATCATTACTGTTGTACTGTCACAAAAGTCCTACAAGTAGATAAAGAGAGCCAAACCCAGCCAATGAGACCAAAAATATACTTTGCCATTTATTTAATGAGGCAAATAATCCAATTCTACAATTCTGTACGTGGCAAAAATATCCAACAAATAACTGCAACAAAACAAAACATTCAAAACTCTGTTATGTTGGTGGATTTCCTCAAATAAACTGCTTGCTTCAGTTTTTTCCACAACAAGTTTATTTAATGAAGGTCAGGACTTTGATTTGTCCATCCCAAATCATGAACTTGTACAACTTCTTTGAGCATTCTTGCAGTGTTGCTGCATGACCCACGTTCTCTTGCGATTCAGCCCATGCGCAGATGTTCTGACATTCTCCTTTAGAATGGGCTGGTATAATGCAGAAGTCATTGTTCCATCAGTGACGGCTAGCCATCCTGTCACGTATCTGTCTTGTCCATCTCTGGTCTGGTCTTTGTTTTGTTTATCTCCTCTCCTGCTTCTGAGCGCATGTCCTGTCTCCGCCCATTCCCAGCTGTGTCTGATTCGTAACCCTGCCTCATCATTGTCATGTACCAGTCTTGTCTAATGTTCTCCTGTGTATGTAAGCCTCTTGATCTTGGTCTTTGTCGGTCTTCTTGTCAACATGTCTAGTCTTGTGGATAGTCGTGATGGTTAGTGTTTGTGTAATCCCTTTAATAAATCTTCAACCCTGCGTCTACTTCCGCCTTCCTCCCTGTTTGTTAAGTCTGCGTTCCTGACAGCAAGCCCAAAACAGGATACTACCACCACCATGTTTCACAAATGGGATAGGTTGGCCAGTCACATCTGCTTGTCATCCTTTTGACCGAAGTTTGCATGTTCTCCCCGTGTTTGCGTGGGTTTCCTCCGGGTACTCCGGTTTCCCCCACACTCCAAAGACATGTGCGGAAGGTCAATTGGTGACTCTAAAGTGGCCCTTGGTGTGTGAATGTGTGAGTGAGGCCTGCGATGGAGTAGCGGCACGTCTAGGGTTGTTTCCTGCCCTTGCGCTCACAGTTGCCGGCTGGACACTGGCTCCCTCGTGACCCTATTCAGGAATAAGCGGTATAGAAGATGGATGGATGGATGGATGGATGGATGGATGGATGGATGGATGGATGGATGGATGGATGGAAATCTGCTAATCATAAAGGTTCACCACTCAGAGATATGTACTATTGGATCGTTCTCCTGAATTAACAAATGACAAGCACACTATTCTTGTCTTATTGATGTGGTTCTTGGTTAAAAATCTGATGACATTTTAAGTTGAATTTATCCATAAAAATATGAAATTCTAAAGATGACGTTTAAACACTTACAAACTATTTTTTCCTTCCTTCTTTAGTGTCGGAGAAAAAGGGAGCCTACATTCCATACTTCAGTGGCGAGTCTTATCTAGAATTAAAGGGCCTGCATTTATATAACCATGATCTCAGGTAATTATTGAGACCCATCCCTGCAAACAGCACTTTACACCTGCTTTGTAAACCATCTGTCACTCCAGAATCCTAGTAATATGATTAGTCATGATGTGCATCAGCCTAATGTAATCTCTAATGAGACGATTGTATGATTTATCTGCAGGCAAAAGGTCAGCATGACTGTGGTACTGCTGGCGAATGACTCAAACGGCATGATCTTCTACAACGGGCAGAGGACAGAGGGGAAAGGAGATTTCATCTCTCTCGCGCTGAATGACGGCATCCTGGAATTTAGATATGATCTGGGCAAGGGACCAGCTGTCATTAGGTAGGCCGGGACAGCTCTAGCTGTGGGCTCCGTGAGAGCTTGTTGGTAATGTGCTTTCCGTACATTGTGAGAAGATGCCTCCTCGTACTTATCTTTATCTTTGACAATAGGATTGCTGAGAGTCTGTTCAGTATCCATCCCGTATCCATTCTACAGGTGTATCTGTGAAATACATACAGACCTGTTGGGTTGGAATCGAGGTCAGATTATGTTCTCTCCACCAACAAACTGGTGCAGAGTTTGTTTAGGACTGGCCCAAGACGCTTTAGATCTGACCTGCCTGAAGAATTGCATGAAGGGTGAAAACAAACCTCTAAAATGCCCTCAGTGATCTATTGGTCACACACGTGACCAAGGGTGTGAAGGGTCCTGAAGGGTTCTGAACTTTGGAAGCCTTCCATGATGTAACTGTCAACAAATGCAGCCTACCTCGGGTTCATCCTAGACTACTGGGATGCAGGTTATCACACATTCTGTGAACAAATGCTGACGTGTACCTAAAGATTAAGCTTTGAGTACTATCACTGCTCCTCCTCCAGCCATTACTGTTCCAGGGACCATCTGAAAATGATCTGATATTAAAATTTTGCTATGAATGTTTATTGTAGTAGTATAGTGGTAGTATCTCCATAAGGACACACGTCAATGCCTCTGGACACATCATTCTTTCAGTAATGGAGCTTCCCTTTGGGAGAAACGCTTAACAAAGCTACTTCAGCTCATTTGTTTGTCCATTTGCTTTCGTGCAACAGGAGCAAAGAGAAGATTAAGCTGAATGTGTGGAACACGGTGAACCTGGAGCGGGCCCAGCGCAAGGGAGAAATCAATGTTAATGGCAAAAACCCGAGCAGAGGAGAGTCTCCGGTAAGAGAGCTTTTTTGGAGCTCTGGCTTCAGATTGTGCTTGTGTTGCTGTGCCTGAGCTGAACAAGGGCAGCCTTGGCTCCAATTTAGCTGGGAGAACTTAGCTGGACTGTTGCTTACGCAGCGATATGCAGCAATATTTCCTCACTTCAAACGTCCTCCCGGCACTTAACGAGCCGGCTAATGTGGAGCCAACTTTGTTCTCTGGCTAGCAGTGCTAATGAGAAATTCATGATATGCTGGGTGCATCTTGTGGAGTCTGGACTGGGCTTTGGAGAGTGTACACTATGCAGCAGGGTATGTGGCGCATGCGTGTGTGAAGTGCAAGCTTTGGAAGTGTTCCCCCACAAGGCCCCTCGGGTTTGTTATCCTTTTGTACACGTCTTCCCGCTTTCCTGTGCAAACGGCTTGAATCTCTACGTCTGTTGTGCTGCACGTCTGATGCACCCACTCACATTAACCCACACAAACCACTTCCCGCGTGTGGAGACGGGCTCGCGAACGAGCCCCGAGAACAGAGGCGGAAAGGCTGGGTAATAGTCGGAGTGTTTGCCCGTCGCCCAATTACACTAAACAGCGTAATTTTTGATTAGTCCTGTGCGTTTGGCGTGTAGGCACTTCTGAGGAAGATAAATAAATAAATAAATAAATAAATAAATAATAAACGGCATGACTCCCGTTTTTTATCAAGCCATCCTACATATGGTAATTGTGTTTGGTTCCAGCCGCAGAGGCAGAAAATCTTATTAAAGGGAGAGGATGATGGAAGGGAATAAAATGGGGCGAAGAGAGCAGAAGGGTCCTGTTATGAAAGGCCTGTCTCGCAGCGTACAGCACACACCCCTGGAGAAATACTGCTTTTTATCCCCCCCCCCACAGAAGCCTTCATCGCCTAACTGAGCCGAGCTCCTCCGAAACAAGCTGTAGCTACACTCGCGTGTCATCAAGTGAAATACAAACACAGTGTGTGGGTGCACTAGAGTAAAATGTGGTCTAATCCCTTTGTATTCTTTTCTGATCTCCTTTCCGAACATTGGTTTTGAAGGTCACTTTGTCTCTTGCCGTTTGTTTCAGTGTGCCCTGCATGATCTGTCTCTGTTGTGGCTATTTTGGCTCCTACAGCTTATGTTCTTTGCTGCACGGTTTATTTCTATTTGTACTGACATTCTGTTTTTTCTTCTCTGGTAACATTTTTTTCTTCCTCCCACCTTGTTCTCCCCCGCCCACCTGCCCCATGCTCTTTTTTTCGTGCGCTGTCTGGATGTAAGAAATCGCGCAAGGTAAATGAACCGAAGTCTGATCACCTGAAGTCTCAACATCCTCCTTGTCCATTCCCTATGACAGCACCATCGAGTAGCCCCGCCGTTCATCTCCGCTCCATTCTCCATCCAACCAGAGCAGCGAGAAGGAAGGGAGAGATGCGAGAGCTGTGTTTTCACACCATTCCATATGCTAGGGCAAGAGAGGGAGAGAGAAAGCGAGCTTGCTCGTGAGAGAGAGAGAGAGAGAGAGAGGGAGAGGGAGAGAGAGAGAGAGAGGGGGGGGGCAGTTGAAGAACTGGCTTTGGCTTTCACCTCAGGCCAGCTGGTATGGGGGCGGCAATGGAGAGAGAGGAGAGAGAGAGACTGAGCGAGAGAGTGAGAGAGTTGTCATTTGACCGCCATTATTTCAGCAGCCTTCCTACAACAATGAAATGTCTTCATTAGTTTTGCGTGGGAGGGCCATTAAACAGCCTCACAGTGGATAGAGACAGTTAAATAGCGGAGGGAGTGAAGGAAGGAGGGAGAGAGGGATGGCACAGGCAAGCGAATGAGCGAGTGAGCGAGAGAGGGAATGTGCAATTGAACGCCAAACTTTTGTTCTTTTCTTCTGTTTGTTTTTCGCTCTCTGAAAAACTTCATTGTAGCACCCTCAGTCAGTGGATTAGTGTGTTTCAGCAGAGCATGAGAGCAAGTGTGAGGAGAGAGAGAGAGAGTGAGAGAGAGAGAGAGAGAAAGAGAGAGAGAGATTGCGAAATAGAAATAGTTAAAGTGAAAGAGAGCCTGTGGCTGCCAGAGCATGGCAGCTTTGTGTCAAGGTCCTTCACAGCACCCTGCTCGGTCCACATCACAGGAGCTGGGTTGAAACAGCTCTGGCTACACTGGCTATGCTGGCTTGGCCCTGGCCACTAGCTTGGACAGGCCTCCAGGTCCATCGCCAGGCTTTTTCAAGCCTATGTCTGTTTCTGTTTTTTTTTTTGTTTTGTTTTTTTTTTGTGTCCTGTCTTTTTTCCTTTTTTTAAATCTGGGATAAGAGCTGGACTCTGTGCCAGAAACTGGCAACCCATTTGAACATTTCATCTTGTTTTCCAGCAATTAACTCGCTTTCTCCCCCTGAGGCAATTATTGGCCTACATAAAATAAAGATCCTTTAAATCGGCATACGTGTAGCCCACCACACTAAAAAAAAAAGAAAAAAAGAGAAAACGTCCTGCTGTAATTGAAGCTATTCTCATGCAGGTTGGAGAACACTGATTTCATGGTCATCTGCAGTGCAAACGATCCTCCAATTAAGGTTTACCACTCGGAATTTAAAAGGTCCGAGGAATAATCACACATTCATTATACTCTTTCATTAAAAAGCCATCCATATCAGTCGTTCTCATTTCAATCGCTCCAATTCTCTTTGAGCCCCCCCTCCCCACACACCCCCCCACACACCCCCAACACCCACTCTCTTTTTTCTCTCCCCTCTACTGTCTTGTGTGTAGACTATGGGTTATGAATAATTTGCTATTCAGAGAGCTGCACCCGAAATCAATTATGTTTTGTAATACAAGAGGTGCATTGATGTGGCTGAGGATTAAATACGAGAGCCGAATCAATATGTTGGCTCATGCTAACCCTCCTTTTCATACATCGATTGGCTATACTTTGCTAGTGTTTCTCAGATGTGAGCCGTGAGCGTGCAGTAGAATTCTAATACGCTGTGACATAAAGGAGGGTTAATTGCTGTAATAATATAGTGACAGTGCTTTAGGTTCTCATCTTGCGTTTCGGGCGTTCCACAGGTCCAGCACAATGATCTCAACCTGAAGGAGTCCCTGTTCGTAGGTGGAACTCCAGATTACTCCAAGGTGGCGAGAGCGGCTTCTCTTAAAACCGGCTTTAAAGGGGCCATCCAGAGGGTAAGAGTGTCTTTTGTTTGTTTTGTTCTGCCGTTAACGCACTCTTGAGCAATCTCACTTATTGCTTATGGACACCTCGTGCATTAAAGCACACGGTAAGTGCAATGTTACAGTGAACCCACTCCATAAATTCATTATGAGTTGGCATGCACCGGTTCGGTGGTTTATTGATCGGCTCTGCTTCGTCCACAGATCACTGTGATGGGCACACAAATCCTGAAGCCTGAGAATGCGCTTCACTCCAGCGACGTGTCCATGTACACCCACCACCCCTGCTCCAGCAACAGCATGTGTGCGAATGGCGGAGAGTGCATCCCAGTGCTCGACAGCTATGAGTGTGTGTGCCCGAACGGTTTCGCCGGACCACGGTGCCAGCACGGTGAGGATGCTGCTCCATTCCTTGTCCAGTGATTTCAAAATCTGTAATTATAGATCCTTATATCAACTGGATAAAAATGTGACTACAGAGCATTTTTCTGGTTATTTTATTGGAAAGTTCTCAGCATGTTTACTCTCATCTGTAGGTTAGGAACCGTATCACATGGAGAAGCCCTGCCTATTTTCAGATTTCTCTCCTTTTGTCTCCCGTCCCTTCAAAAGCAGGCAGTTAGACAGTTGCGCAAGATAAATTTACTCAGAGCTCTGCTTTTATGTGTAGCATAATACACCAGTCAGTCATAACATTGTGTCCAGTTTGTCAGCTCCTTTTCCCCATTCAGGAACAATTCTGAAGTTCTATAAAGACTGAAGGCTATATTTTTCTCCGCATACTTTGTCCTCCTTTCACCCTGATCTTCAATGGTCAGGACCACCACAGAGCAAGTATTATGTGGGTGGTGGTCATTCTCAGCACTGCAGTTACACTGTTATGAGTAGATCTTTTTTATTTTTTTTATTTTTTTTTTGAAACGAGTTTTTAAACACCTCAGTGTCAGTGCTGGACTAAGAATAGTCCACCAACCAGAAATATCCAGCTAACGGTGTCCTGTGGGTAGTATCCAGTGAACACTGATGAAAGACTAGAGGATGACCGATATAAACTCTGCAGCAATAGATGAGCTTCTGCAAGGTGGAGCAACTAGGTAGGAGTGTCTAATACAGTGAGTGGACACGGGAGACACAGGAGAACTTTGTGAATGAATTAAGTTGATTTAACTCATAATGTGCTCTGTTATTGCTTTTTTTGCATTTGAAGTTGGCCTTACTTTACTTTTTGCTGTTATATATAGTATGTATTATGAGCCAACAGCCAATGGCGATTTCTTTTCTGTTGCTGTCTTCACTGTGCATTTTTGATAACTCAACAGCTCTGACTTTCAGCACATTTCGCTTCCCTTTCGATTGATATTCTCAGCACTAGCACACAGAACTACAGCTGGAGAACTTTTCAAAACTAACCTCATTAACCTTGCTGTGCCTCCTTCCTGTTTCTTTAACCTTAATTAAACCACACAAGCATGAAATTTACAATACATCACATCTCCTCCTGTAATTAAGGAGTGCCGTGTTGCTTATCGATGTAATGTGACTCCTCATCTTCTCCTCTTTCCCAGCCATATACGAAAAGGCCGCCGGGGAGTCTGAGGCCATAGCTTTTGATGGACGAACATTCATTGAATATCACAATGGCGTCACCAAGAGGTAAGGGATCTCGGCCAGTTCTCGGACCTTGCCCCGCACACTCCGAATACATCCCTGTGCCCTCTAGCTGTGTTACCATCCAATGAACAGCAGCCACGACAAGTTAAATTACTGGCCCCGTTTTGGCCCTGCGTGCCTCCTCGTTTCGCCTAATGGCTCGCTCTCATCCCTCACCGTCTCCACTGCCTCTGTCTCTTCAGTCTTCAGCAAGTCTTGCTAATTAGCTGCCCGGTTCCAATTACAGTGCTGCCTGAAGCGACCTTCTCTCAGTACTGTCCTGCAGAGTACTGAGCTGATGTATTATTCGATCCCACCCACCCGTCTTCCATTATCAGAAGCTCAAAGCCCCACATCTCCATTAGAGCACATATCGAAAAGCACATTTAGAGGGCTCTCTCTTTAATTGTTTTCTTCTTCTATCACGAGCTAGTCTCTCGTCCTCAGCTGGGCCTCGTTTGCCCGTGGCCTTCCAGCAGCAGTGGGGACGTGTACTTCAAAATTTCATTAATCTGTCTGTCTTAAGTGGAATGGACGAAGCCGGATCGCTCTTCAAGTGCATTGCAATGTATCTTATTATCTCCTCCTTCCCTTATTAAGGAAAGAAATGGCAGTGGCCGTAATGATTTACTGTTGGAAACCATTAGCTTCATACAGACGGACCGGATTGTAGTACATTAGTCATTATCGTATTTAAATGGATCTGTAGCATCTATAAGTAAGATCCTTGGGTGTTTGGTTATGTGTGTCCTTGTCTTAATAGGGATGCCAGTCCTGCTAGGTGAGAATGAAGGCAATTCTGTGCTTCATGTCCAGGCCAACCACTGACATTCCCACATTCCAGGAAGTTAACTGTAGAGTGCACAATGCTCCTGATGTTCCAAGTTGAGATTTGGGATTGCAATCTAGTCTTTTAGCTGCTTAGAGTGTTCATAGGTATCCTATAGGTGTCCCTGATGTCCCATCTTGGGACATTTTGGATTTGGGCATCCCACAGTTGTCATCCTGGAATGTCTGAATGTCAATGTTCAGTTTGGAAATAATGCACAAAAAAATGGACTAGATTGAGGAAAGAGGACAAATCAGAGTTTTATCCTTCTGTCTGTTCGCTATACACCTTCTGTCTGTCCGTTTGTCTGTCTGCTTGTCTGTCTGCCTTGTGTCTGTGTCCTGTCTGTCTCATATGAGTGTTCCTTATTATCTTCTCTCCGCACCCAAGCCAACTGACCAATGAGATCCCTGAGTAAGTAACCCAGGTGTCTCCTGGGAAAGATTTAACCCAAGCCAAACTAACGCTGTAGTCAATCCATCTTAGTATTTAACCTAACATTCTGTTACCCAGCATAAACCAAAATGTTTGATTTGAGCATCATGTAAATGAATATTCATCAAAAAGTCAGGCCTCATCTGTTTGCTGTTCCTACTTTGTATTCATATTTTTTTTTTCCTGGAAAAACCTTTTTAATTGGGTGTTTACTTTCTCATCAGGTGCATTACAAACTAGTTATGGGAATGCATGCTCGGCATGCATGATGAGCATTGTGTTCAGCAGAAACACTGCAGTGTATCTGTACAGAAAGCATGCAGAACTGGATTAGCACCAAGTAAATCCGCATACCTGCAGTGGATGTGATTAACTGTTGTATGAATTTGAATGAGGCCCCATTTAACTGCAACTTTTGACGTGTACTTTGTGGTTTCACCCTCTCTGAACTCATCAAACTAGTTGATAACGGTTTCAAACTGCTATTAGGTTGGTATCAAACTGCTTTTCCCTGCCCCATGAGAGAAATGCTCAATCTGAAATAGTTTCCCTTTTAGAAGCACTTATTTTACATCATTGTTTCCTTCTGAATGTATTTAACTGGCTAAGTGGTGGCACTGAGCCCCGGTCGGCAGCTTGATTTATTTGGAATTATGCTAAATAGCTCGCGTGGAAAATTCCCCTTCTGCCTTTTAGCCATGTCAGTTTGTTTGTCAAATCATTATCCCTGATTTTTGATAAATGCGTCCGAGGCTGAGAAGAGAAGTGACATATTAATCAAGGATTCGCCTTTCAAGAGGAAAGAACTCCACTGGCCTAAGAATAGAGACGTAATGAAAGACCAATAGTGTAAGTGGGCCGATTCAGGCATCAATACTAGTTAAGCGCAAGGCGCTCTTCGGTTCCTCTTGCAGTGGCCTAGGGTTTAATTCATGTCACTTCCTGTATAAATGAAGAGCCAGATTAGAATTAATCTTGGCCCAGAACGCTGACCGGCCCCTTCCAACGAGTGTCATCAATTCAACATGATTTGGTTCCGTAGAGTCACTCAAGTTAATGAATTCCTCAGAAGACATCAACACACTGGGCCTGTAGCTGGCTGGAATATAGTAATATTAACTGTAACTGTTTACTGGACTGGCCATCTGTCTTCATTCTCTCTCCTTTGCTCTGCAACCTTGGATCAATTTCCCCCATGCTTTCAGTGACCAATTCTCTACCACTGCCTTTTCATAATTGGATGTTTGACCCCATTTCCTTCATGATGGAGTGCCTTGTTTTTGATTGGCTTTGCTTGAGGAGGCTCGATATTGGATTATAGGAATCGCTCACTCACTTCACTCGCTCGCTCACTCACTTAGCTGGCTGACTTGGAGAAACTGTTGTGCATCGTTGGAATTCTCTTCAATCTGGTGCAGAGTTCCAAGTCTTCGATAAAGGGCTTATCATCACTATTATCTCCAGTATCAGCCACCTCAAGTTCAAGACCCGACCTTTCTCGTTTCCATCCATGCAAGCATTGGTTGCATTGAAGGACAATGAAACTACCTGCTTTTGTAGACTACTTCTCAATATGACAGTTGAATGGTCAATGGCATCCTGAACCTCAGTTGTAGACCTTTCACATCCTTAACAATAAACCAGGCCATGCAGTGTCACTGATGCAAAGCACCACTTGATGAAGCGCCAAAATCTATTTGGGTACAAATTGCACCCCCTTGTGGAGAATCTTCAGCCTGCTAATTGTGAACAAGAAAATCCACAGCAAGCCCAGGCTACATCTTAAATGCTTCTTAAAATGTTCATTAGAAAGGATTTTGATGGATCCAAGTCATTTGCAATATCTCTCCAGTCTTGGTCTTCTGATGAAATCATTACTTTGCTTATACTGGCTTATTCGCGGGTATCTCATATTAGATCACATAGTATTGCCCCCCAGCTAGTTGGCACAGATGCTCTGTGCTTCATTTCTCACCCCACAAAGGGGGTGGCCGAAGGTTCTTCCCTTCGTCCTTTTGAGCTTATTGCATGCCCTTCATTTTCTCCCCTGTCCTCTAAGCCCCGAGTCACTGGAGAATCCATCTGACCAGAGGTGAGTCCCCCTCCCCTGTCTGAGCTGCATCTGCCTGCATGCTGCCCATCCCCACTGTACACCCTCCTCCTCCTCCACATGGGCTGAAGGTCACAGCTTGACGAACAATAGCAGCATAAAGAAATGTCAGAGCCCTCTGCCTTTATTTGAAGAAGGACTGATGCACTAGATCTTGTCTTCTTGAGAGGACTCGGAGATAGTGTTTAAGTGGCCATTCCTGAGTGAGGTACTGCCCCCTACGGGCAGACAGCGCAAATGGGCTTAACCGGCCCGTGAACTGACTCCCGAAGCTGTTTGAACTTGTATGAGGAGTAATGGACGTGAAGCACCACTCCATTGCACAAGTCCCTCTTAAAAGCTGGTTTTATTAACTGAGCCCTCATCCTGGGTCAATTTCTATGATCTGTGTGCGTTGACGAAGTCAGAGTTTGAGGTTTAAGCACCACTTCAAAGAATTTCGTAGGGGCTTGCAGGGGTGATTCCTAATGGTAGAGTGATCACGAAGCGAACAATTTTGGAGTGGCCCAGGAATGGCTGTTAGACGCCCTGGCTGTCAGCCCTGTGGCAGGTGGGGGGGGGCGTGTGGAAAGAGTCCAGTCAGCACATTACACGTGTCTCGCAGGGGAGGAATTCAATTACACCAAACAATTATGCAGCTTTACTCCATCATGGCCTCATCTAACACAATTTGCATAATGAAATTTTGCCTTTTAATTAAAGAAAAGGAGGTCTGTCATTATTTCCAATTGTATGGGGCGCTTTCTCGGGATGGCACAGCCCGCACATAGTGATGCATGCAGGCAGCGGTGCAGTAGAGGGAGGAATCATTCCAGGGGAGGTGGGGTTTCAAGGCACAGCCTGGTTTCTTAGCGTTCCTCTGCATGGTGGGTTTGATTAATATGAGTTGGCACCCAGCCGCAGGGCACCCACACACGGTGCACTCGGTAGGAAAGCAACCCGATGGCTCCCCATATTGGAGATGACATGCAGCAGTTGACTCTAGACTCTTTTCTTCACTGCCAGGTTAAAGACTCTCAGCTAAAAGCCAAATTTATAGTTTAGGTAATTACCCAAGGGTCAAAACCTGTTCCTCAGTGAGGAACTGTGTGGCTATATCGCTTTGGCAAACAAACAAACAGTACCAGTGAGGTCCCAGGGTTGAGGATGCATGCCAGACCACGTCTCCTGCGTGGTGTGAAGATTCATGTCCACTCTCCGGCTGCTTTCTCTGCGTTTGTGTTCTCCGCTGTCTTTGTGTCCATTGTTATGTCTCCGTTCCTCTGTGTTCTGTGTTAAATCTGCTTCGTGTCATGTTGTGTCTTGTCCCGTGTCCTGTTTGTTCCATCTTTGCCTTTTCTGTTGTCGTCACTTGTCCCGCTTCTGTTTGTGTTACCTGTTTACAATGACCGGGCCCACACACAGTCACACTAGTCTGACTCACACACACACACACACACACACACACACACACACACACACACACACATTTGCAGTTTCTCAGTAGTGGCTCTCTTGATGCCAGTAACTGTAGAGAACAAAGAAGCTTTTTAAATAGCCATTGTGTGTATGAGTGCTCAGAGCTGAGGGAGCAGGAGGTGTGTTTTTGGTGATGAGGGAGTGGGAGGTGGGAGTGGGAGGTGTGTAAGTGTGGTGATGAACATGTCCCTGCTGACCCAAGTGACAACTCCTACCTTTTTTGCTCATTGTGATTCAGGGCTGGGCAATATAGAGTGATATAATCAGATATCAGTGATGAGTTTGATTCAGATATGGAAAAGAAATGAATACGCTGCTCTTGGCACTCAATGCATTGCACACCATTGAAAGGGAGGAATCTCACACCCACAGTATCTCTCAGATGCAGAGAATACAAGGCTTTATTTACATAGCATTCAAATAATGGTGCAACGGAAAGGAGGCTCTAGTACTACCTCTAGCCTGGATAAAGATATGACTGGGGATGGATGCATACAGGTTCCATATGACATCCTGCTTCACTTTTGCCCACAGATGTTGCAGCTGAGCCTGTAGATCCTGCACACTTATAGGCTGCCACGGCTGGTGGCCCATCTGGTCCCATAAAGGCAATAAATATGTCTGAACTGAAGTGTTGTAATCTGACCAAGACATTCCTGGGAAACCCTTGCTGTGTGGGAGCGAACATTATCCTGCTGAAAAATGCCAGTTGGAAGCCCTGAAATGTCCTGCACATATCACTGAGCTGTGTCCCCCTCTTCGTCCTCCTGGATCATCACATCAGCAGTTAAGGCAGTGCGTCGCTCTACAGCAAACGCAGGATTGAAGCACTCACTTCAATACTCAAACCTGATGATTCGTGAGATCCCAAACAGAACCTGGATTTGTCTCTAATGGTGAAATGGTTCCAGTCCTGTTCACTGGGTGCGTTCTCAGCATCTCCTAACAGGTTGCTCGGAACAGGCAAGATGGTGGGCAGTTCATCAAAATGACCATCCTGCTTTTCTCAGTCCAGTGATGCAGCTCTTGTCAAGTCACTGGGGCAAACTGTCTCCAAGTGCATTGTAGAGGCATGTCTAGTAGACACCTCTCACTAAGAGATACACTACCCAAAAGTAGCCTCTCAGAGCTTTTTTGTAGAGTAGAAGAGGAAGCACTTTAGCGCCCTCTTGGGCCAAAACCCAGTGTTTAATCAAACCACACCATTTACATATCTGATCGAGACAGCATGTCTCTATGGGTGTATTATGTTTTTCTCAATGAGTGTAGCGTGATTACTGTTTGTTGTACTATTTAACAAATACAATTACATTGATTGTAATTATTTATTACATATATAGTCAAATAATCAACAATTCATATTTTAGCAAAAAATAATTGTTCGTTTGTTGTATTTAGCTTTAGATATCGCCCAGCCCTGCAATAGGGTTGACTCATTGTCTCAGAGGACGTGGCTTGGGATGTTACCCTCCCACCCCTCAACCTGGAGATCCGCATCAAGGGAGCAAGCAACAAGGGAGCAGATCAAATAACAGATCAGACAGCAGCTAATATGAGCATCCCTCCTCCTCAGCCCCTCCCCATGCAGGAAAAGAAATGCTAACCCTGGGGGGAGCACAGGATGAAGTAGAACATCTTAACTCCTAGCTTGCTAGCCTAAAGTGTGTCACCACCAGCCCTATCTCACTCGCTCTCCCTGACACATTCACGTGCCAAACCCCCCCTCCCCCCCTCCACACCCTCCCTGCAGTGTGGCCTAGTTTACTGATGAACCATGAAGACCCCTCAGGATCTGAGTACCTTTGCAATCTGCTCTACTACACTCGCTCTCATTGCACCACGATCCTGCTTCTAAACAGCAGGTCACAGAGGTGGGCATTTAGGTCCAGCAAGTCAGAATTTGCCCCATGATTTTTGTTCTCACTGCCTTGGCTGTTCTGCTGCCGCAGCAGAGTAGCCCAGGCAGTCGGAACATAATCCTAGGGCGGATTTTGACTCGCTGGACCTGATAAAACCCACCTTTCGTACATCATAGGTTGATGTTGTGGATGTCCAAAGCAGCAAGACTGTTGCATAATTATTGTAGGTAGCGACCTGTGGTACATGAAGTTAGACTCTGACTTAAGTGCAGTCTGTTGCTAAATCAGCAGGGAAGCTGTTAGATCCTCAAACAGACACGTCCTCAGGGGAGGAGAGTAATAGAGAAGTACATGTGCAGGAGTTCAGAATCAGAGTGAGAAAGTAGGATACAACCCTCTGTTCACAGCATGACCACTCATCCCTGTTTTGTTTCACTGCACTCATCTTCATGTTGTTTCTCTCCCTGGTACAGTGAGAAGGCCTTGCTGGTGAACAAATTTGAGCTGAGCATCAAAACAGAGGCCACTCATGGTCTGATTCTGTGGAGCGGAAAGGGCGTGGAGCGCTCCGACTACATCGCCCTGGCCATCGTGGACGGCCGCGTCCAGATGACCTATGACCTGGGCTCCAAGCCTGTGGTTCTGCGCTCATCGGTGCGGGTCAACACCAATCACTGGATTCGCATTAAAGCCAGCAGGTATGTTCCGACCTGTTCAGAAAGCCGTACTTCCTATCATTGCTGTCATAAAAATCTGTGAAGAAAACCCTGTATCTCCAAATTGACATATTCAGGGGACGTCAGTGTAAAACAATTTGATGTCATTAATCTTGGAATTTTGACAAATGTAAAGAAAAACTGATTTAAAGCAAGACAGCAACATGCATATCAGAGGGTCCTGTTTTATAATTACATAACAAACACCTGACTGATCTTCAACATCGAAATGTGGTTGGAATAATGTCAGTTGTTGTTTCAACATTGAAAAAACATTGAAACAACATTTAATGTTAAATGGTTGTGAAAGGATTAGCAGAACATTTGGAAATGAATGTTGCATTTAAAAAAAAAAAAACTTGAGTTACAAAGTCAATAACATTGAAACAACGTTGAGACATCAGTGCTGAGTCAGCGTTGAAAAAACGTCAAAACAGTGTTTAAAGCAAAAAGGTCGAAAAAAAAGATTAACAGAACATTAAAAAAATGAATGTTGCATTTAAAAACGATGGGCTACAAAATAGATAACATTGAAAGAACGTTGCCTGTAACACTAATATTGCAGAAGATCGCATACAAAGGAGCTCTTTAACAAATCCCAAATGTTTTATGGTTTGTGGTGAGCTTAACCAATCCAGATGTTCCAGATGAGTGTTTCTGACAGCATTTTAATGAATCAAGTCACACAAATAATGAAAAAATTATGGTCGAAATAATACAGGCTGGATTAATGGAACTTTTTATATTAAATCAATGCTTTGTTAATGTAGTTCTATTATAAAGCATATTGTGATTGTAGTATGTACCATTATAATCACGGGAGAACATTCATTTCATGCAGCCGTAGTCTACGCACTGCAAGCCCAGAACAGCGTAAAAGGTCTGAAAAGCCTAATCAGTGACTGGTACGAGTTAGATTTAGAGGAATTTAAGTAATAACAAGTCCAAATGGGCTTCAATACTCACGTTGTAATCTTTCTCTGCCGCTTGTAGGAAGGGGACTTATATGTACAGTCGTTCTAAAGCACACAACGGCTGCATTCAAGTGTAGAAATGCTGAATCTGTTATTCGGTGGTATATTACATCTGAACCCTGTCTCTCTTTCATCAGAGCCCTGAGAGACGGCTCTCTGCAGGTCGGTAATGAGGCCGCTGTCACTGGCTCCTCACCTCTGGCTGCCACTCAGCTGGACACAGACGGTGCCCTTTGGCTGGGTAAGACTCACCTGCATCTATCACATGCACCTTGTCCCTTTAATATTCTACAGTATAGATGCTATATATAAAAAAAATTCTCTATATATATATGTGTGTGTGTGTGTGTGTGTGTGTGTGTGTGTGTGTGTGTGTGTGTGTGTTACCACAAAAGGACTGTCCTCCAAAGATCTCAGTTATTTGTAAGACAATTAACCATATGGACCCCTCTAATGAATGCATTCAGCTACTCTAAGTTGCACCCATTGCTGACACAGATGTGCAAATGCACACACACACACACACACAGCTTGTTTGCTCCCTGTAAAGAAGTACTGCCAATAGAAAAGGACACTCTGGAGCAAATAAACACGAATCTATTGGCACCATGCCTAATGACAGTTGTGGGCTAGAGGGCTATAAAGCATTATGCAGGGGAGCAGTGGAACTGTGTTCTCTGAAATGATGAATGTGCACCATCCAATACTTTTGGCATGAGTTGGTGAGTCGAGGGTGAATTCTGGGTGGTGATTATTCAACATCCTGACCTCACTATGTTATTGCTGAATCAAGTAGAAACCCTTCCCTGGACAGTAGTTGTCTTGGATTTCGCAGTCTGCACATGTGTGAGAGCGGAGTGCAGCACTAGAAGTAAGCTAACGGTGTTTTTACTGATATACTGTATGTTAGCTGCGGCATAGGACGTTTATGTCATGTGTTATTCTGTGAGCTCATTGGCTTGTTGCAGAGGAGGAACATGATCATGGCCTGACTCATGAACACCCAGTATTTCCCATTACCTGCTTGCTCAAATGCATGGGTACACGGTGATCGGATTACAGGTCAACTCTGACTTTCAGCAGTTATTGGATTGTTGAGTGCATGTAAACACACTCCATGTTGTTCGTTTAGCAGTGCTGCAGTCTGGTCATCTGTGGAATAACGAGGTCATTTATTAGAGGTTTGAATGAACTCTGGGATTGTTTTATGTTCAATTTGCATCATAATTGTTTCAGTGTAATTACCTAATTGATTAAAGTTCGCAACATAATTAATGAAGTATATATACATTTGCTTTATATCCTGTATTAAAAGGCTTGAGTGTGTTTTCACATTTGGTTACAAGTGACAGATGAACAAATAACCGTGGGGGAACTGTTTCATCAGATTCAGCTCAGCTACGAGGCTGGCTTTCAAGGCACATGCAGCTTGTGAACCCTAGACAAATATAGGAACAGAGAAGTTTCACATCCTCTATTAGGGCTGTATAAGTGAATTTTGGGAGGAGGACCACACCCTGACTTCTCCGCCACCCTATATAGCTCCTCCACTCTCACTCTAACTTTGTGTTGTACAACATCACCCACCACCCTGTCTCCACCACACCTTCTCCTGTTCTATTCACCTTCACCACGGGTAGCACAGCTTCGTGTGCCTCAATTAAGCCATCCCAAACTCCTGCCCAACACTCCTGAGTTCTCAAAATTGCCAGCTCTAAGGATGTGGTTCTTACTTGCAAAATGAAATTCTTATGCCAGGGTGGGCCCAGTTTAGTATTTCTCCTTGTCAAACTCGTTTGATTCAATTCGTTTTAACTGCGAGGTTTAATAGTCTGTAAACGTAGGGAAATTGGCAAAGTGCACCGGAATGCAGCACTGGTCTGGAATGGCCTCGAATCAGATGACCAAGTGGTGGTCAGGGTTTAAACACAACATGAAATGATCTGCAGTCTGAAAAATAAACTGTTAATTAATAATTGATCATGTGTATTTGCAAGTGTTTGTGTTTTGCGGAACACAGTATTGCGATACCTCGATACATTGATATTTTCTCAAACCCCTGAACTCTGTGAGACGCTTTATTTCTCTCCTATGAGATATTACCCTGTTCAAGCACCCTTCCCTCTCTCTCTCTCTTCCTCTACCTCTCATACTCTCTCTCTCTCTCTCTCTCTCTCTCTCTCTCTCTCTCTCTCTCTCTCTCTCTCTGTCAGCTTCTTCAGTAGAGCATCAACATAGTTGCATGTTAAAGTCTACAGCTCTGTGTTCCACTGCAGGAGCAATTAATTTTTCACCAAAGTTGTAAAATGCATCCGGGTGCAGGAGTGTGCAGCCATTGCCCTGCCATGTTTTTCCGAGGCAGCCATGCGGAACGTTGAGACTTGCGAAGATTAGACTCTGAATTGGGAATCGGGAGGTTGGCGTGGAAAACACACATCCGCGCGCACACACACACACACACATATATACATACACACACACAAAGGTTAAACTCACTGATAAAGCTAAAACATTGAAGTGACTCGTTTAAAATTCTTTGCCAGACTGAGTGTGTTTGCGCGAAGAGGCAGCAGAGGGCCCGCCACCCCCGCTCTGTACAGCAGAGGAACAGGTGCTGCGGACGCCCCGCAGCTAGAATACATTATCCTCAGGCAGCCCTGCACATCAAGAGCCAGCTTTTAAAATCCCCTCTTTCGTATCTCATTATTTATTTACTTATTCAGCTGTAACTCGCATGAAATTAGTCCTGTCGACGCTCCTGTTCGGAGGCACACAGGCTGATTAAAGAGGACAGGGGGTAGAAGAAAACAGAGTGAGCAGATGAGCTGCAAGGGCCTTTTTTGTTGCACGGAATGAAGGAGCTGCTGTTCGCGGTGCTGTGGCGAGAGACGCGAGTTCGAGTCAAGAGTTTCAAACATGCAGAGGCCCTGAGGGAGAGGAATTTAGCTCTTTGCGCTCAGACTGTCAGAGCGCATCCCCTCAGCCCGGCCAGGGAACAACCCTGTTTGATCTGCTCACCTGTTACTGAGTAACACTCCCCTTTTTCTGTCTTTCTGTCATCCCTTGTTTTTTGCACTTCGTACCAGCCTTCTTCCGGAATCACACACTCAGCTGAGAGAACTGTCATACAGACTGTATTTGCACACCTCTGCAGCCTTGCTGCCTTTGTGTGGGTGGTTGGTAATGCTTTATTTGATCCCTGCTTCATAGCCATTGACATAATAATGACACACACACACACACACACACACTATAAATAAAATAAATGCCAGGTTATGTCCCGTTATCTCTTTAGTTGCCAGTTACCATCATCCTTGTTTTGTTATTGTTGTTACTATAACAGGGTTTTGTTACCATTTAAAGGTGTTCATTGACCAACTGTGTTTTGCACGCACAGACACACACACACACACACACCCACACACAGTAAATTCACGGGGCAGTGAGCACATGTGGCCAGAGCAGTGGGCAGCCCTGTCCACAGTGCCAAGGGAGCATCTGGAGATTTAAGGGCCTTTCTCAAGGGCACTTCAGTCATGTCCTACCAGTTCAGGGACTCGAACAAGGCAACCTTCCAGTCACAAGGCTGGTTCCCAAACCACGAGGCCACAAGTGCCCCATGGCAGTGTTTAACGTCATTGTTTAGATACCATTATTCTACCATCACTGTTACTATTTTGTTATCATTGTGGTATCAGTATCGAGGTATTTTGTTGCAATCGATTGACCATTGTGTTACTATTACTGTCAAGCGTTTTCTTAACATTAGGTTGTCATTATCTTCAGTGCTTTGTTACAATTGTTACTGTTACAGTCATTGTTCTGTTACCATTATGCTACCATTACCATCAGTTTACTGTCACCATGTTATCATTACCCTCAGTGTTAGCATTGTGTTACCATTGCTGTCAGTGTTGTTACCATTATGTTACCATTACCATTAGTATTTTTTATATAGTATTACATTATATTAATATTCACAATAGTATTCTGTTACCATTGATACCATTAATGTCAGTGTTTGTTACTATAGTCTTAGCATTACTAACAGTGTTTTGTTACCCTTGTTACCACGACACATTGTATGTTACAAAGGTTTCATGGTCACATGCTAAACTGAAGCCATGACTTCAGTATCCATCATGACAATCACATGGTAGCATAACACTGTTACATAATCACATGACATGTTTATGTCAGTGTTACATAGCAGGGTTAAACTGTTGCCTAGCGTTCCTTACGAAGGTTTGTTTGAGGTTAACTGATAGAAATCTGCTTTGTTGTTTCATTAAAATAAGAAGTGTTATTCACTCACTGTTCTCTTCTCCTCTTCTCCTTCTGCTCTTCAGGTGGGCTGGAGGAGCTGTCTGTGGCCCGCCGACTGCCTAAGGCCTATAGCACAGGCTTTGTGGGCTGCGTGAAAGACGTGATAGTGGACGGGGTGGACCTGCATCTAGTGGAGGATGCCTTAAACAGCCCCAAAATATTACACTGTTCAGCCAAATAGCCTGGCACCACCTCCCTCCCAACGCCATGTCTACTGCTGTAATTATTTTCTATTTTTGTATACTTTTCATCGCTTTTTATATTGGAAAAAAAAAACAGAAACATTGTTTTATTTTATTTTTGTTTTGTTTTGTTTTCACTTTATATATATATTTTGTTTTTATCTGCGCCTCCATCCGTAGTCTTTCTTCAAATTGCAGTCCTGTACATGGTGTCGCAAGACAAGAAAAAACACTTATTTGTTTTGTGCTGTTGTCTTTACCAGCACCAAAAAAATAGAATATATATATAAATATATACGAATATATATATTCATATATATGTATATACACATATATATGGATATACAAACATGAATATATGAAACATTACCTTGCTCATTACTTGAAATGGCGAATAAGGTTGGTGCTGTTTGTCCTCTCTTGATTGCCTTCTCTCGGTGCCATAATTCCTTCAACGCTGTAGAACAGCCACCACCGTACATTCCACTGAGCCGCTGCTGCAGATCATCATTGCCTCTTTGCTTCCGACAGCAGCGTTATTTGAACAAAGTGTCCGCAATTCCCTGCTTTAACTATGATGGACTGTCACTGTTAACCGAGTCCCATCAAGCCACTAACCAGGGCCCCGGGCCCCCAGCCTGACCACATATGCTACCGAGCTCCCTGCTAACACTGAGCTTGTAGTGAATGAACTGCTTTAATGTCCTGGAAAGAGTTACATATCATAACCCTGAAATGTCTATCTCATGCCGAACTGAACATCATGAGATGTTCATAGAATACCTAGATAGTGCAGAAATCCAGGAGACTGTGAATATTGAGGACAGCTCTTGTCTGTCTCATGTGTCGTGCACCGTATCTAATCAACAGTGACTCTACAAAATGACCACTTGCTGCATGCAGTCTAGTTGATTTTTATGTTGTTTGATTTGTTTGTTTGTTTTTCTTTGGTTTCTCTTGGTCTTACTTCCGTTCAGGGCAACAGCAACAAAAATGAGTTCAGGTGGCTTGTGTTGAAATGTAAATGTTTCTTCTGATTTGAGATTTGATTCCTGATTTTTTTGATTTGGGCGAAGTGATGGACTTGTTTTTATATTTGTTGCTTGTCAGAATTTCTGTGTTGGACTTAGGAAAAAAAACATGCTGAGGAGAGAGAAAGGGTTGTTACATTGTTGGCCACGGGGAGGCACTGTAGCACAAGGAGAAGGGACAGAAAGACGACGGAAGATGTCAGATGGATGCAAGAACACTGAAAAGTGTGGGATTTTCGGTCAACGAACACCTTCGGACAGCATAATTTCATTCAAAAGAGAATGTTGCTTTAAAAAAAAACAAACACTGTCAGCACATGCTTTGAAAAATAAAGGGATGTAACGTTTGTAGACCCTTGCATTTACTGACTGTGGCTCATCAGCAGCAGTTAGACTAAGCAAACGTATTGATAACAATAACAGCAATGACGTAATAATGCATGGGTTTGTTATTTCAAAAATGATTCTTTCTTTTTGTAACATGTTTGAAGACAAATGTGATGCAATTGTTTGTACTGCTGACCCAAACATTGTAAGAAATGCCCTAGTTTCGATATGAGTTCTGAAATAAGTTGCGATAATCCAAGACAAAAATATGCCTGTTCATAGTATCGTTTTTGTGGAAAGAAGTCTTTATATTCTTTTATTTTCTTCTTCTTCTTCTTCTTCTTTTTTAGAACAATCAAGACCGTTATGTCTTATGTACAGCCCTGCAGTTATCCAATGTAAATGAATCATGTGCATCTGTGGACCTTTTGTTTTAGTATTATACACTGGAACCAAGTCGAACTCGTCTGATCACTACACATATTCTGTCTTGGGGAGGAACGGGGGGAGTACAGGAGCATTTACTGGTTTTTATTTTGGCCTGCACTGAGCAGGATTCTAGTGTTTTCCGAACTGAAACCCAAGTATCCACACTCTATAGAGTAGTATTCATGCTTTACTTCTCCAGCAAACACAGGACAAACTGTTTTCTTCTCTTTTCTTTTCCTTTAATGTTACCAGTTCTTTTTCATCTGAGTCATCCAATGGGACCACCTTCCCCTGCTGCATGCTTGGAGGGTGCTGAAAGGATAGTGTGCAGGGCTCATGAGGAGGAACAGGCAGATGGAATAATAAAAAAAAAACAAAGATTTCTCTGTCTGGACCCAAACTGTCTGAGAAATGCCTTAAAACCCATACCGTTCTGTGCTCTCACGTTAGCCGGTGCATTAGCTCCATCATCATCCCCATCATGTAAGTTTAATACATCCCTGTTAATAATTGTATTAATACTGTTGAGAATATTCCAGACTGCCTCGAAAATAGCAGTTTTGGGCTCTACAAATATAATATTTACTGTATAAAATACTATTTTCAGTATCTTATTTATGTCTTCAAAGTGGATTCCCATACTGGCCTTTGTAAACTACTGTTTTTGATCAAACTATACCTGAAGGGCAGTGCTCAGAATGAGAGTGGCATGACGTTACATTACTAACTTTATTACTTGTGTCTTGTGTTCCTACCACCATGAAATAAAGTGTAAAACAACATCTGACCTGACTACTTCAGCTGTTTGTGTGATATTCAATGCTTTTGCTGAAAGGTGCAGGGCCATTGAGTTGGGTCAGAAAGTACATGATTAATTCTACTTAACGGACCCACATCATGGAAGGCAGAGCCCTCGTTTTTCATATAGAGTTTGATGCATGTAAACATTAGTCTGTTACAGTATGAATATATACTGTGCTCTTCCTAGTGTATCACATTTTCACACTGAAAGACCTCAGAGTAGATGTGGAGAACCACATACAGATGAGACAAAAGTGTTACATATCTATGAGTGGCAAACGTAAAAATTAGTCCTGCACATCAGCTTGGAGGGATTTTAGCCCATCCCTTCATATGAAACAGCTTCAAATTCAACTGTTATGTTGGTGGTTTTCCCCATGAGCTGCTTGCTTCAGATCCTACCACAACATTTCTATTGAATTAAGGTCAGAACTTCATTCTTCTTTAATCATTCGTTGGTGGAAAGGCTTCTGCGCTTAAGGTAAATGTCTTGGTGCGTGACCCACATTCTCCTGTAATTCACCTCACAGACAGACGTCCTGATATTTTCCGTTAGATGTTGCAGGTGTAATTCAGAATTTAATGTTCCATCAATGATTACAAGCAATCCTGGCCCAGATGCAGCAAAACAGGTCCAAACCATGATAGTACTACCACCATGTATTACAAATGGAATAGGAGTTTTATGCTGGAATGCAGGGTTTGCCTTTCTCCAAATATAACGCTTCCCCATAAATCAAAAATATATATTTTGGTCTCATCCATCCACAAAACATTCCAATAGTCTTCTGGCTTATCCCTGTAATTGTTAGCAAACTGCAGATGTACATCTTGGGGAGTGTTCTCTTTGCAAACCTACCATTCACAGCATTGTTTTTCAGTGTTCTTCTGATCGTAGGCTTGTGAACATTAACATTAGCCGATTTCATAAAGCATTTAGTTCCTTAGAAGTTGGGTTCCTCCTGCCTTGCTCTTTGTGTAATCATTGTTGGTTGACCACTCCTGTGGAGGGTAATAACGGTCTTGAATTTCCTCCATTTGTACACAATCTTTTTACAAAGCTTTGGTAACATTCCGTAACATGATGTGCATCATTTACTCTTTTGAGCTCCTTAAAAAATCAAAAACATCAGAGGCAGAAGCAAGTGAAACCAAGACCAAAATGTATCAAGCCAAGACCAAGATACTGACTAAAGAGAGCCTTGACATGATATCAGGATTGTGCAAGTGGAAACTTTCAGCTGGGACCAGCATTGGACAAAATAAGTCTTGTCTTAAGTACACTGCTGAGCCATCTCCAGCCCCTGAATAAGTCATATGTTTTGCTGGTCATGCTGATCAAGTTGGTTCACTCTCGTGCTCATCAAGACCAAGCTGATGATCAGTATGACCATCCTAGACAATCAGCTTGACCAGCATTACCAAGCTGGTTGACAAATATTTTGCTGATTCGTGCTTGGCAATCAGTTGGTCACACTGGTCAACTAGCTTGGTATTGCTGGTCTTGTTGGTCAACTAGCTTTCTCATGTTGGTCATGCTGGTCAACCAGCTTTGTCCTGCTGATCATGTTGGTCCATCAGCATGGTCAAACTGGTCAACCACCATGGTAATGCTGATCAAGCTTGGTTTCAGATGATCTAATCTAGTCTTTAATGGTTAAGGTGGTTGAAAAGTTGGTCATCTATCTGGAAAACAATGTGGTTGACCAGGTTTTGACCACAGTTTATGTACATTACATTCAATTTTGGTTGTGCTTGTGTGTTGTGCTTGGTCATACTGGTGGTAAGCTTGGTCAGGTTGATCATGCTTGTAGATCGTCTAACCCATCAAACACAAACATACCCTATACTGGCCAAAGCCATTTGTCCAGCAGTAAATGCTGTTTTTCTGACACTTTTTAAGTAAGATATTGAAACACTGCTCCTTCTCTCAGATAAGTAGTTTCTGAGTGGGTTTTACACCTTTTCATGCAGCAATTGTGGTGTTGTGGTGGACTAATGACTTACTTTCTGTGTAAATTTAAAGGTGTAGAAGTTGGAAAGCCACCACATACAATAAGGATAGTGTAAATCTTCTGTTCGATTACAAGTGACCACGAACGTATGTGAAGTGCACTTCTGCATTAGACACTTACTGTTGCCCTCCAAAGGTCAAATAAAATGTAATCCAATCTGGTAAACCTAGGGTTGCCTAAACACGCTCAAGGACAAGATCCTATCAAAGAGCTGAGTCTTGTGACAAGTAATGGAAAAACCCATTTGATTCCACTGGATGGGAAATAAGGATGAAATTATCTGTCCGTAGATGAGCAGAGGCCTTTCTTTGTGTTTCTATGCTCCCACTGGTGTAATAAAGGGGCCTTTTTACAGCTCGTAACAAGGCCTCAGCTGTCTGGCCACATCAGCAACTCTGTGCCTTCCATTGTTTCTTCCATGATTTTTTTCTCCTTTCTTTTTTTTTTTTTTAGTTTGGACCAGAGACTCCTTAGGCGCTGAAATCTCAGGCACATCCTGGCTAGGGTCTGGCCTCCCCCCTGCCCATGCCAGAGCATTCTTTACTGCATCAAAACTGTCTGTACAAAGCTGCTGGGTAGAAGATCATCTGGCGAGAACAGCAGGAGCTCACTGTAAAGTGGAGCTATGGTCTTTTTTGTCCCTGACAATGATTTCCTACATATTATACAGAGATAAAAGTGGTTCCCAAACCATTTCTCTAAGGTAAAAAAGTTCATTTTAGTTTTCATAGCCTGTTGTAAACCACATTGATTTGTCAGTGCACAGGTAGCCGTCTTGGGGTGATCATATTTTGGTTTTGGGGGGGCTATACGTAGGCTTAAGTTGTAGGACTGTGGCAGTGTGTCTGAAAGATAGGAAGGAGTGGAATATCTCTAAGATCCTGCAACTATGATAATGAACATTAATTAAAAAAAAAGCATTTACTCATTGACTAAGCCCAATGGCCTTATTGGCCTATATATTCATTATAATATCAACAAGGAGACAATTATTACATATGAGACTATGTACTATATCTATTTTAAATATATTTATTAGTTTATTAGCTTGTTGCCTCAACATGGACTATAAAGGACAAACTTTTGATATTTGGACAACATTTGATATTTTAAGGTAGAAAAATATATATATTGAAATATGCCAAGTATGCCTGGCAGGCTCATGCAATTCCTTTGTTGTCTCAGGGCAACATGCAGTTTTTTGTAATCTCCTGTGCTATATTTAATGAGGTGTTACAAGTGAAGGAGTTTCAGTTTTTTTGTCCTGGACAAAGATGTGCAAAAGTTGCACTTTTAATTAGAAAAAATATGTTCACAAGAAAGAGGAAGCCCAGTGGGACCCCTGTGTCTCATGTGACATCCTTTTCTGCATTTTCATTGATTAGTATTAAAGTTCACCTCCCCTAAGATAGCATTGACCAATTAAATGAATGTTAGTTTAAAAAGCTTAAATAGGCTCTGTTGCCTGGAGGCAACAAGGTATCATAGAGGTAAAAATATAATTAAATACTTTTACCACATTTACCAAAACGTCCTCTTTTGTAATTCCAATGCAAAAATCGGAATAAATTAATGATTAAAATAAAGCTCATTTGGCTGTGTTGAGAAGCAGATTGACCAATAATTGATGTAGATGCAGGTACACATAGACCAATGGTGGCAATGAGAACTCCCAAAATGCATTTTCCACATCAAAAAAATGAATTTCTTGAATATTGTAAATAAATTAGTGGCTAATTATTAGTAATATCCTAATCAATACAAAAAACTAATAATCAAAATGGTTACATTTGCAACACAAAAACACTAGATTATCAGTTTCTAACAAGATTTCCAACCTGTGAAGTGTTTTTTATGGACCTCACATTCTACAAGCCAAAAAATGGTAAAAAAAAAAAAAAAGTACAAAGTAATTTTTTTTTAAATTTTATTTAGATCTCAAATTAAGTCATATTAGAGTTTTCAGATGAAAAGTTAAAAACTATCAAATCATTCAGCAAAACTGGCCTAAGAAATACAAACATTGTAATATATTGCCTTACTATACTATATTGTGATATATCGAATAACGATCCTTGTATTGTGATAAATATTACTTGCCCAGATAAAACCCAGCCCCAGTATATAACTGTAATTTTAAGGGTATTATATGGTTATATAGTTTGCTGTATTACTGCCAGTGCTGTAGAATAACATAACAGAAATGATGATGTGAACACAAATGTTCCAGACTTTAGGAGGTGGTTTATGTTAATTCTCAAATTATTTTTTTATTCTATCACTATTACTCACAGTGTTCCCATGGTTCTGATGAATCAATGTGTTCAGTAATCTGAATAACTTTGGTAACTGTCCTATATTTAATATTAATTACATGTAGATAGATAGATAGATAGATAGATAGATAGATAGATAGATAGATAGATAGATAGATAGATAGATAGATAGATAGAAGGAGTAGGCCAGTGAAAAGAACTATTACTGATACAGTGTTTGCATTGTCCCTCTCACCTCTGTATAGAGAGCAGAGCAGCAGGTTGTGTCCTATCAGTGGACAGACAGACAGACAGACAGACAGACAGACAGACAGGGGAGGGAGAGGGGGAGAGGGAGAGAAAGAGAAATCCATAGATGAAAGCTGGCTGTTTGAGACAATTGCATAACCCCATCCCCTGGGCAGATTAAGCTTGGAGGGGGCCAGTGACGTGAGCACTGCCATGGCATCAGTGCCTGGAGCCTGCGCCCACAGCTGCCACCTGCAAATCGTTCTGATGCAAACAGGATCCAGCCTGAATGGAATCATATGAAATTAAAATCGAATCTTTTATTGATGGATGAATGAAAAGGCATTATCTGAGCTCAGAGATTAATTTGGCTCCACCAGGAAAGCTATGGATCTGACACTCACTCTGAACGGAGTGTACAACTAACCAGCCTACTGATACTGTATATCACTGCTGTCTAGCTACACTATATGTACAAAAGTTTGTGGACACCCCTTGTAATGAATGCATTCAACAACTTTTTGCACCTGATGCTGACACAGATGTGCAAATGGTACACACACACCTAATTCCAGGTGTGGGCTAGAGGGGTATAAAGCCTCCCAATCCTGAGCTGTGGAGCAGTGGAACTAAGTTCTTTGGAATGATGATCCTTCGTGCAATGCTTTTGGGATGACTTGGGGGTGACCTGGGATGATGATCCAACCTCCTCACTTCATCATTGCTCTTGACAATGCCATCAAATCCCCCCAACAACGTTCCCAAATCTAGTAGAAAGCCTTCTTTGGAAAGTTGAGACATTTATTCCATCAAAAGCAGGATTTGCACCAACAATACCATTTTAACATTAGACATGTATATTCACAGTTGCTTTAGAATTGATAGAAAAATGCAACACCAATGTCTTGCATTAGCGTCTTGCAATATTTTAGTCTTGCTCTCAGCATTCTCAACATCACAAATGGATGTTCAAGTTTCTTGAAGCACATCAAACGTGGGGTTTCTGATTGGCTCAGCTGTCTAATGCACTTGCACTATGATATGAGTCTTGACGGTTCGAATCCCAGGTCATGCTGCTTGCCATCAGCAACTGGAGTCTGAGAGAGCAAAATTGTCCATGCTTCCTCTGAGTGGGTAGATGGCGCTCTCTCTCCACATATTGGCAGGCATTTATTAAACTTGTATCGGAGCTGAGGATCCGCCACTTTCCTGGCAATGGTTCAAAAAGAGTTCGATACGACTCTTTTCGATGAGGCAATGGTTTGATTGGAAAAATGGTTCGAAAAATGCATCGCTGGCAGGAAAGTGTCAGGCCCCGGCTCCAATACAAGGTTAACCGGGTAAACAGTTTGAAAAGAGGCGACGGTTCGAAACCTTGCATCACCGCTCCATCCATACCCAGGCTCGACCTGCATGCAGACTCTGACTGATCAGGGAGAGGGGCGGGGCGGGGCCTAAATGACGTCACTGGCACCGATAATGGGTGATAGTGTGGCATGTAAGCAAGTCTTGGGGGGGATACAGGACTGGGCTTGAGCTGTCATTCGCTGTGAAAGTGAGTGTGGCAGCAGGAGAGGCGGAGTGAGCTGCGGTGCTCGTCTGAACGCCCTCCCTCAGCTCTCTCTCTCTCTCTCACACACACACACACACACACACACACACACTGACGAGGGAGGTAGGCTCTCCACCTGACTTTCCCCTTCCATTCAGCGACCTCTGACAGCCGCTCACACCGCTATGACATCTCGTAGGTAAGTTAGAGCTGCGCGGGGACGGACCGGGCTGTGCGACTCGCTGTGGCCGGGAGCGGAGCTTCGTGAGGCGGCCACGCTCAGCTGCTTCTGCCCGGGGTGCTCCCGCTTCTCCGGGCGCCTGTCCTGAGCTTTATTGCAGAAAATAAAGCGGAGTAAAGTGGAGTTAGAGGCTCGGGCCGTTCATTCAGCTGCATTATTGTCTTTTTTGTGTCTCTGTGGGAAAAGTTTGCACTGTTAAGCTGTTAAAGGCTGAGTGTCTGTGCTGCACCGCAGGGTCTGTCCTGTCTCATTATTACAGACTCTCACTCCTGCAGGGGCATCTGAGCTCCTGTCTGAGACTGAGTTACAACACAGCAGGAGGATTATCACCGGGAAAGGCTGGGGAAACAGGCATCACAGACAAGGAGATGTTATGAAAAGCTGGGTTTGAAGTGTGTATCTTGTGTACCAAAAACAAAAACATGCATATTGTAACAAAGAGTGAGTCTCCAATAGCTCCAGACTCATGATGTAGTGCATACACGAATAAGTTTCCAAATAGAGCTTTATATTTAAAGAGAACGACATTTGGGGTGTAGTTATCCGCTACGCTGTTCAACTTCCCACAGCGGGGTCCTGCAACCCGTGGGTCGGGAAAACACTCTGTTGTCTTCCATTAATGACACTTTAAATCATAAGATGTGAAAACATGATTTAGTATCCTAATTCAACTATAAAGACTATATAAACATTCCTGGAAATGGATAAATAATAACACCACACATGTGACACAAGGCTAAATAAATGTTATCACGCTTGTAATTAACGTAAACCTCCTCCGCTTTTAACCCATCCACACACCGTGAAATGCACACACATACACACTTGTGAATTCACACACTAGGGTGCAGTGAGTACACATGCCCGAGCAGCCTTGAGCAGGTCATGAAGACTTCAGTCATGTCCTGCCAGTCCAGGGAATCAAACCGGCAACCTTACAGTCACAAGGCTGGTTCACCTAACCTCCAGGCAAGGTCCATGTTTTGTAACTAGATGTGTCATCTGATCTTAGCAATGCACTCTTACTGCTCATGTTTGTGAGGGACATTGTCTGAAGACCTGCTATTTAATCGGTTCAGGCCCTAATTCTCAAGTTTTCTGTGTCAGAGAAATAAAAAGGACAAAACCGTTTGACATAAAGAGTTGAGTATTGTTTTCTTGTGGGCTTGTTATGCTTTCTAGCTATACTCAGGATGGCTGTTAGGTAGAAAAGGTTGAAAACCCTTTGTCTACTGAAGGTGTAGTTCACTACTAGGATGTACAAGCCATAGTTTCAGGACACACTTAACTAAGTGCATTATACAGGGAGCAGGGAGGCATTTGATATACTTGGACAGTCTGAAAGCGTTGCAGACTGTTGATTTCAGCTCACTAATTTGTTTGCCAAAAATATGCTGTCTTTCATTTTTAGTAGCTTCTGTGTCAGCTTAAAAACACTAGGTAATGGTGTTAATACACCCAAACAGAGGGCTGTGCTGCTGACCGTTTAATCTGTGAGGCCGTGTGTTTGGACAGGTGGCCTGCCTTGGTCTTGGGTAAACAGTAGGACAGGACCGTGGGGACAGCACTGTCTGCATGTGACAAACGAACAGTGCATCCATACGTTTGCTATGTAAATGAATCGGCAAGTATAGAGTCTAAAATCTACAGGCTTGTGCAAGTTGCAGGTACATGTTTATCTGCTCCAGAGAGTTGTATTCTATTGGCAGTACTTCTCTATAGGGAGTAGACAAGTTGTGTGTGTATATTTGCACATTTGTTTTAGCAGTGGGTGTAACTTAACATAGCTGAATGCATGCATTAGAAAGCTTGTCCACAAATATTTGGACATATAGTGTACTTTTCATACTGTTGCAACCCTATTTACTTCCCTGTTATTTTCCTTCATAATTAAACATGCTGATCTTTGCGGAGGTTCGTCAAAAATGATTAGCTCTGCACTGATTGGCTGGTTTAAGGCACTGTGAATGGCTTACAGGAGCTGTGTAACATAGCTTAGTTTTATTTTTAATCATGCTTTCATTTGTGCACCTTCTCTGAAAGCTTACGGATATGGTGCTGTGCCACTGAAACATGACCACTGCCATATGAGGTGCATTTACAGCTGACATTAAACGTGTTTTGGATCTGAAAAGGATCCAGGATATACTGAAATCTGTTGTCATTAAAGTGCATCCCAAACCTGATCAGATAATATCTAATTGATACTCTAAACTCTAAACTGTTTAGAGTAAAGGTGGGAGTTTGCATTAATGCAAAATCTCTTGACAGAATATTGAAAAAGGGAATGAACATTGTAATACTACTGTCATCAAATATGCACATGTGAGTGCTTGCTCACACACATGAAATAGAACATGAGGACTAGAAAAGCCAAGATCCACAGTCATTTCTATACATATGAATGTTGTTTGCCAGATAATTTCTATTTGCCTGATGGAATCCAATAACAGAAAATGCATTCTGTTTACACTTATGTTCGGTATGAATGAGATCTGTCTTTGACCACCTCTGAATGTGGTTTGAGTGATCCAATCATAATCGGACCACAATGGGTGTTTATACCTGGCTTTTCATGCATACAAGTCAAATTCAAATGGTCAACACATGTTAATGCCAGATGTACACAGACTCATGGTACACAGAGAAGTCCAAACTAAAAGGTCTTTCTTGTAGTAAGTACATTGTTACAACCTCTTCCACTCTCATCATGTTCATTGTTGTCAGAAACTTTTGAACTTTTGTATTGTTTAACATCTATGCCAACGTAAAGGACGCTATAGAAATACTGTCATTTTTGGCTTTAAAGTATTTGAGGTTCATGGTATGTTACTTTAACCAAACTCTGCTTCTATGAAAGACATTCTGGTACACCTTTAAAATGCTCAAGAAACTTGAATGAAACATGAAATTTTCCTTGTATTTGAAGCATCATTTTACCAGCTAAAGAACCTAGTAAGGATTCCAATAGTTCTATATGTAAATAACAATTGAAGGTTCCCCTTTTTTTAACAGGCCTCAACCTTGAAAGGCATTACAGAGAGAATCCTGGACTGATATTAGTTGAGCTCCTATCCGTAATAGGAAGGAAGTTGGAGCTCCAAATATTTATCTCCTCGGCCATTCAAATAGCGAAGGGTACTTTTTCGCTGTTTGAGTGAATTCCAGTCAGTGCTCTGTCATCACGATTGAGATCATGATATGACACATGGGTTAACGTTGCCATCTACTTCCAGGCTTTGTCCACTTTGGTGCTCACTCTTCCGCCAGACAGTGGGTCACAGCTTCTCTGTTGCTAGGTGTCATCATAACATTAATACTTTCCATTTAACTATGAATGCAGTGAGGTGTTTCAGGAACTGGGTTAATTTTCATCTGAGTTCTGGTGGTCGGGTCAGATCCTATCGTTTTTGAATGTGTGTTCTCGCTCACTATTTTTGTCTGAGAGCCGCTGTTGACATGCCAGCATGAAAGCAGGAGGGACAGGACTTGTGAGTCAGCCCTGAAACCATTTTTGATAACTGTGAAGCCAGGAAAGCTGCCAACGTGGAGAGAAAAGATAGCCTCTCCAAAATTTCCAGGAATTGACTCGAGACTTGCTGTGACCAAGGCCGTGTTGTTGCGGTATTTTATTAGTAGGTGTCATTCCCTGTGTACACCCTGTCCACATTAGCTGGACTGTAACATACAAACTAACAGCCTGTGTTAGTTGTCTTTAGCCTTGTCTGTGCTATATGATTTACCTTACCATAAAAGATACGGTGATGAGGGGATCATTCTTGTCCTGGTGATAAGCACTTATCACTTTATAAATGGACCCTCAAAATAAAGTGTAACCAAACCCACATAGAGAGCAGTTCCCTTGTTGATTCCCACAGTCAGCTACAGCTCAAAGCTGCTTGTTTAAAGGGCCCATATCCTACATTATTTGCGTATGTTACTCTTTTCCCTGGGCTTCACTTCACTGTTCTTCTCACTGTGTTTTTAAGACTCTTATATGTAAAATATATCTGTCCTAATTGGGTAGTACTTTATTTTTGTACTCCATGCTACTAAATACAGAAAGATTTTATATAATTCACCCTAAAGCTGCAAAAATATATTTGTTAACCAACCTGTTCTTTGGAATTAGATTAACCATGCCTTTTTCCATTACATATGACCTCTGCTCTGATTGCAATGGTATAAGTATGAAAAAATATCACAGGATTTCTGTTTTTCATGAGCTATAAGCCGTACTGATCAACAGTCAAACAAAAAAGGCTTTAAATGTCACTTTATGTGTAATGAATATATATATATATATATATATATATATATATATATATATAGAAAGGCTTCTTACTGCTAGACATATATGCTAGTCAATATGTTAGACACTTCTGCCTGAATATGGTCCCAGTTAATCCAGAGCCCACCTGGAGTCTTCGGTCACAAGGCAGGAATACCCCCTGGACAGGGTGCCAGTCTGTCGCAGAGACACACACACAGAAAGTGACCAGTGCGAGGATTGAGCCCACAACCCCAGGAGCTGTGTGACACACACACTTCCAGTTGCGCCATCCTGCCCTAGACATTTAATGTATACATAAAAAAATCAAGCCCTGGATCTGCCCCAATGCCAATACCCAGATCAGGATCGAGACAATCACTGTACAACACAATCTGCTCAAAAACACTATAGTTTCACACAACAATTTGTGACATTAACCTTCATCAAAATAACTGCTTTAACTCTAAGCTAAACCTTACTTTTGTCAACGCTGTTAATATGATGATAAGAATGACAACAGTACCTACAACTCAGTGAAGACAGTTACTTTGTTTGACTGAATTAGAGGTAACTCTGAAAACTCTATTCTCAATACTGTACTTACTGCAGTCTTCCACATGCTTGGTTCATTTACACATTCCCGCCAGAGAGGTCTCAAAATCCCCAAATTCCCAAAATTCATGGATGATCAATTTAAGTTTGCACATTAGCTAAACCATCTTCATTGAAAACAAAAAGTAATTTTCTATGATATGGAACCTTTAATGGGTGCAAAACTGTGGTTGATTCAATAGCTATATTATCTAAATGCTTTTTGTGACATCACAAAAACAGCCAATTAACAACAGTACTTTTTTCCGACAAAATGTATAGAATAAATATTGAATGAATGAAGCTTTTGAAGCTTACACACTAACTCAACCCAATTTAAAGAGTGTGTACTTATTCTGTTCACATTTCCATCCAGTTTATGTGTTTCTATATGAGATTGTAGCTTTAATTGCACATTTATTTACACCTTAATAAGGGGTCACGGCTAATACTTGACCCCATTCCTCTGCGCTATTTCCATTAGAAGGAGTGTTATCAGCTGCCGAGAATCCGAACGTGATCAGGGACGTTAGATTTTATTTCATATGTCCTTGGTCTGTGCACGCTGAGACGTTCAGAAATGGCAACATATTTCTCCCCCCCAGTAAGGGCAGAGAAGTGTTGGTGTCCAGACAGGCTCGTGCTATTCCATGTATGTGTATCAACTGATTTAAGCACACGTATAGGGGCGAGAGACCCTTCGTAACTCAAGCTACAGTCATTCATTTTTTTGTTTGGTTTAAGCCGTGCGCACCCCTTAGCTTCAGAGCACAGGCTGTTCTCTATTTCGTTTATATTTTATGTATTAAATCTTTTATATCCCACTGGTAGTCAGTGTAATGTGTTTGATACAGTTTGGGGTTTGGGCCGGTGGGTGTGGTGGGGGCTTTGTTAGTCCTGTGTGCAGTAGCATGATCAGCTCTTCTAAATATATCAGTAACAGTACCAAAATCCACCCAGCGTGGTGCGTCTGTGACCGATATAGCCTTGGAGGGCTTTGAAGCAGAGCAGGGGGCTCTAAGAATATCACCTTTTTGTCACCAGGCCTGCCTCTTTAAATAGCTGTCTGTATTGAACTTGAGACATTATGTAAGAGGATAGAAACAGCTCCCTCTCTCTCTCTCTCTCTCTCTCTCTCACTCTCTCTCTCTCTCTCTCTCTCTCTCTCTCCCTCTCTCTCTTTCTAGCCCCACTTCTAGAAGGCAGAAGAGAGACTGCTTTTCATTAATAAAACAAGAGATGCTAAACAATATTATTGCATATTTACGGTGTTATTGTCTTGGTTGTATGTTATTTTATTATGTATTTTATCTATATAAATATATATATATATTAATGTTGTATATTATATATATATTATATATATATAATCATGTCATGCTAGATTGTTATGTTCTTTGTGAAATGACAGGATTGGAGCACTGTTCATTTTTATTGTAGTGTTATAATCTAATTAGGCCTAATTATTAAAGTTATTGAGATGAATGATTGAATGTCAGGTAAACCTAATCTCTCACGGTTGAGGAATGTGTTGAGAAACACGGAGATAAGGCCTGCATTTGTTGCTTTTTGGGAAAAACTATGTTGCTTCCTTGACTTTATGAAACCTGACCTACCCATCTCATTATATCACTATGAGTGGCTCATTATCACTTCTGAGAGTGGAAACTTGCTGTCATGAATGCACTTCATGTTCACTATTCTTCACGGGGTTCCACCTGTTTTCTGTTAAGGGGCTTGAGGACACGTCTGTGGATATCAATGTCTAAGTGGTCATATTATGGCATGACAAATGATGTCATGAGAGAGTATGAATTTATCTGGCCCTTGGGAGCTCTTAAATTTAACCCCTTAATCTAGAAGCACGGGATGTTTCAGTAGCTGTTATATTCTTAGAAGTGTCAGCTTCAACCCGGATGAAAGCAGTATTAAGCCATAGCTACTGTAGTATTTGAAAAAAAAAAAATAAACAGAGGTTGAACTGGACCTGTCTTTTACGTCTTAATGTTAGTTGAGTGTTTCAGTGACGTAACTAGTTAACTTCATCAACTGTTCTAATGTATCTCGAAGCCCCTGTTTACTCATTGTCATGTTTGTCTTCTGTCTGTTATTTGTCGTTTTGTGATGAAATTATTATTAACTGGTTGAGAAAAACATGTTGGCCTTTTCCATGGAGAGATTTTTCAAATATTGTTTATCTGTAGTTTTCCTTTGTTGGGAATAAATCAGTCCCATCTGATGTCATACCAGCCAAAGACGCAATTTTACATTTTATGCAAAATATTTATGAAACCTACCTCTGATTTCAATTGACAATTCTGCTAGTTCATTTAACCTGCTTCCTCCAGCACACAGCACATCCCTACAGCACAGCAAAACCAGTGAAACTACTGCAAAATGTGTCCTTTTAGCACTTAAACCAGTAGACTTTACAGATGTGATGGAGATAGCAGTGATCTGATATCAGTTTGCAGTATCGTTGCAAGCTGTGTGTTTCGTGCTATGGGGGGATTTACTTGTTTCAGTAGTTTAATCGTGATAGTCCACAACTAGTCCTTTAGTTTCAAAGTCTTTTTTAAATAAGAAATTTCAGTTTGCTTTCTGCATTTGCTGAAATTCCAGGTTTTAATAATATTGGTATTGGTAAAGATATGGAGGCATATCTTGTGGCAGTATACAGATTTTGTATTTGTCTTTGTGAGTGTAAGATAACAGTTTGCTAACTTAGATTAATTTGAAAAAGTTATTCAGATTTATTCATAAAAGGTTGTGCTTAGTAATGAAGTGATTGTCAGCCTTGGTAACCAGATGGTAACATTATGATTTGAGAGGGTGGTCCTAAACTACTACGGTCTGTTGGTGGGTCTAACCAAATGAGGAGGCGAGTCTGGCTCCAACTCTCTGGTCTCTACTATGCAAACTGGCCTTGTTGTGTAGAGCATGGGTTCAAACTAGTATTAGCTAAACTAGGTAATAACTTGCTAATGATGATTTTGCAGTTGTAGTTCTGCCAAGTTAGGTTACAAATGAGGAAATATGATAATCTGTGGAGAACATTTGGCCAACCCCCTGACCACCCACATAAGCCATGTGAATGTACAAATAAGATAAATGAGATGGGCCTCATAGCTTTCACTTGCATATGAAAGTGGTTTTGACAGTAGAAGTAGTTGCTCTTCAGTTATTATTTATGTAGGTGCCAGTCAGTATTTATGATGCTCCATTAGAACTGTGATGTCAAAACTTCTGAGTTCAACTAGGATGTTTCAACTGGATTATCCCACAAGTCTCAGAAAGTCAGGAGAGTCTCACTTGTGGTTCATGTAAAGAACACCTTTCCAACTGTTAGGCATGATAATGCATTGGGTTTGTGTTGCAGCCAGTGGCACAGGGAACATTTGAAATTCATTTCTCACCATAGAATAAGCATCCAAATAATAAGCTTAGTGTTACACACACAGTTTTTTAGTGTCTTGATGCAACAATTCTTTATTTTAAAAAAGCAGCAACAGCTGCCTCTTGACATTTCTATACAATGAAGGTGAAGATAAAGAGAAGTCAAGTGTGAGCACAGCCAAGCAATGTGCTGACGCTGTGTCACGTTCAGCCTCAGAGCTGAGTGTGTGTGTGTGTGTGTGTGGGGGTGAGGAGGGAACGAGAGAGAAAGAGGGAGTGAGTGAGGGATGGACAGTTGCTCGCCGGCTGATTGTACTGGCTGGCGCTCCTATCAGGGTGGCTCACGCTCATCCAAATCCCAGATTAAACACCCCCCCCCCAACACCACCACCACCCTACACACACCCCCGCCTCTCTTTCCAACCAGCAGCACTCCTACAAGTCCCTGCCCCCCCCTCCCTTTTCCTCCTTGTGTAACTGTACTGAGCGTGGATTACTAAGCTCTGAGGCGAAGCAGGGGGCAAGCTCCGGCCAGAATGGTGAGGTAGGAATATGAGCAATTGCTTATCGATAGATCTGTCCATTCGTCTTTTCTGTTAGTCATGTCATCCTAAGCGTTATTGCCCAGTGCAGGAAGAGTGCAGCTGCAGGTTGTACTGAGCAGGTGCCTGGTGAAAGAGCCCGAGAGTCTATGAGCGTGTGCATGTGTGTGGGTTGTTGGAAAGCTCCTGAAGAGATGGAAGGCATTTTAGAAAGAAGCTGAGCTGGGTGTCATTGGGTGGAGAGCAGTGGGGTCAGGATTACTGCAGGCCATTAGTGAGGGCTGCTGATAGAGGAGGTTGAATGGGGTGAAGGCACAAACCCTTGCACCCATGAACCTGCACAGTATGCAAACTATACCAGCATGCACTACTTTGTCACTGTGTAAGCACACCTCAGATGCAGTCAGTGTAGTACAGAGTAGGGCAGTGGGTCACCTGTACCAGTGTCCTTTACATAGTAGAAAAGCTTAGGAACCTTTGGCTGCTTAACTGTATTAATACAAGCTTAAAAAGCTTATCACCTGATGGCATAATATGCAATATGGTATATTTGGAAAATTGAAAGATACTGTGATGAGCTGCCCTCTCTTCTATTCTAAGAATGTGGAATCAGTAGTATTTTAAAGCTCAATCTTAAAAATAAAGGTGCTACAGGATTCTTTCAGTAATGCTTTTAAAGAACATTTAAACTTGTAAAGAACCTTGGTAACATTTTAGATGTCAACCCACAAATTACTGTAAAAATGTATGATAATAGAAGTACGGGATACACAAGTATATGTACACTTACTTAGCTCTAAGGTACTTGGCAATTTATAGAACACTTTTTTTTCTGAAAATACTGATTTTGAGGACCTATTGTGGGAAGATGATGACCCACTGGTAAAGCAGATGAGCTAAGGGAGCAGGAAAAAATGAAAGGCAACTCTGATGCATTATTCCTGACATTTCCATATGAGCAGATGAGGAACGTTCATCATTAGTCAGCTATGTACATATAATCCCTCAGTATATAGGCAGTGTGTAAAATACCAGTACTTGATCATTGTTATTGTGGTCAGTCACATCTCCAGAATGTATTCTGGCTAGCTGTGCATCACCAGCACAAAGCCTCCAAATGTCCCATAATTACAAAATATTTATGTTCTTTATTAATAAAAAAATATAAATAAAAAACAATTACTTCTGTCATATCAGTGTTGTAATTTGTAATTGCACTAGGAAATACAATGGATTGGTAAACATAGATATGTGCCTTGTTTGAAAATTGTTTGTAACATATCCAGTAACAACCACATATGTCTACTGCACTCATACCTTATTTAAAAGCAGTGTGATATTACATCTAAAACAAACCTGTGCTACTAAAAGGACATAGCAATTACTATGTACAAAGACATGTATTACTCCCTCAAGCTACCCCATGCACATTTTACAGATTCAGCCAAAACACAATATTAAACAATATTAACAGCGTTACAGAGCAACCAGTTTAACAATATTGAACCAACACCTCAACCTAAACCTAACCTTTACATTAACTGTAACCATAATATAAACCTAAACCCAAACCTTTACCCTAACTGTAACCATAATATAAACCTAAACCTAACCTTTACCCTAACTGTAACCATAATATAAACCTAAACCTAACCCTAACCTTTACCCTAACCGTAACCATAATATAAACCTAAACCTAAACCTAACCTTTACATTAACTGTAACCATAATATAAACCTAATCCTAACCTTTACCCTGACTGTAACCATAATATAAACCTAACCCTAACCTTTACCCTAACTGTAACCATAATATAAACCTAACCCAAACCTTTACCCTAACTGTAACCATAATATAAACCCAAACCTAACCTTTACCCTAATCGTAACCATAATATAAACCTAAATCTTACCTTAATGCCAACCGTAACCCTAACCTTGTTGTGCTGAGTAGGTGCATATACATGTACATATTGTTGCTGTTGTGCAAAAACTTTGTATCTCCAAAATAACAACTTGACAGGAGAAGAAAACGTTTTAGCTTTCAGTGAAAGTGAATGTAAAAAGATTTTATAAAAGTAAGTAATTTGGGAGAATTTTTCATTATGTCAAAATGTGAGAAACAGCAAATATGGACATGCATTGTTTACAGTTATATATTTAAAACTTGTTTTTAAGTTGATACTGTGATTAGTAATCTATTGAAATTTAAATACAATTTTGCTAATATTTTGAGTTTTGGATTTCTGGTTTTCACGAGCTATAAGCCATACTGATCGACAGTCAAAATAAAAAAAAGGCTTGAAATGTCACTTTATGTGTAATGAACATAAAATTTGACAGTTTACCTTTTGAATGAAATTGTGATCACAAATGAGCTTTTTAACGATATTCTAAGTTTGTTAGATGCACTAGTATATAGCTTATATAATATAGATTAAATATCCAATTTATGGCAAACATTATATTTTGATCCATTTGAAAAGTTTTTATTGATAACAGAATTATTTAAAAAAAATTATATTTGTAAAAATAAAACTAAAAATCTGATTTTTTGAAAATATTTTTCTTTCAGAATATTGGTCACATTTTATTAAATTCTGATTATAACACAGAAGACAAAAAAAATATTTTTATATAAAAAATGTCTAGAATAGAAATATTCTGTAATTCTGTAAAAGTACATTATAAAATCTGGTTCCCAGCCTGTATTACACTGCGTTCTGTTACCTCAACTCTAATACATCTATGTCTACATGCTATACTAAGACCTAATGCAGCAGGACGTTGTCAATTGGAAATATCTTTTCAGATATATGTTCACATGTGTTTCCGGGAAGTACTAGTGCTCAGGCATGGTGTCATATGCTTATGAAGAGAGAAGAGGCTGCTGACTGTGGAGCAAATACTGAAGTATTTATCGACTTTCCACATGTATTTAAAGCTGAGTGCTTTGGTTGTGACGCACACTTCAGATAAAATAGAGCAGTTTCTGACTGTAAATAAGTATGATTCAACATTAGGGGGGAAAAAAGACTTTTGACAAACACAATCTTACAACTTGAGTCATGGAGCAGATGAATGATGAACAAAAAATTCTCCCCATGAGTTCCACAGCGATTATTAATAGCAACACATTCAAAAATGCAAATGTTCCTGCTTCATCCAGCCAAAGGCAAATTTTAAACTAATCTCTTATCATGTTAATCACACACACATGTGGTTGTAAATGTGTGGTTTTGCACGTCTGTTCTTTGTGAATTGTCTTTTTATAGTGTTATAATGGATGTTTGCTGATTTTTAGTGAATGAAATTTAAAAATTGTGTGTTTGCAGGCGACACATGCGTCATGTGCATGTGTCACAGTTCCAGGGGCCTGGGTTTGTGGGTTGTGGGTTCGATCCCTGCTCATGTTGCTGAAGTGGTGAAGTGGCCATGCTAAATCCCCCCTAGGTGTGTGTGTGTGTGTGTGTGTGTGTGTGGTACCCTGCAATGGACTGTCGTCCTGTCCAGGGGGTATTCCTGCCTTGCACCCGATGATTCCATGTAGGCTCTGGATCAACTGTGACCCTATTCAGGATGAAGCGGATAAGATACTGACTGATAGACGAAATAGTATGTTTACAGAAAACGCAGAAATAATTTATAGTATTTTGCTGCTGTTTAAACTCTCACTCTTCCCTTTTTGTCATCATTTTGTTAAAGATTTTATGATCAGCTCCCCTTTGGTATATATAAAGATATATATATATATATATATATATATATATAAGAATTTACAAATTTATATTGTTGTATAAAATAACAAAAAAAAAATAGCTTTCAAGACACATATTTTCAAGATATATATTTTTGGCTTGCTGTTAACAGACAACTAGACTAACCTTAAGTGGAATTACTTCTTTAACCTCCTTAACCCCTGTCCTGCCATTCATAAAGCACTGTCACGTGAGGGAGCACTGGGATATGGGCAGACGGACCACAGGCAGCCAGACATCTGGGGCCCAACACTGGCCCAGATTGCACCTGACCCTCTTATCCCCCCTAACCGCAGCTTCTCATTCCCTCAGGGGATTAGAAAAGAACTTTTCAAACACAGCAAATCGTAACCGATTACAGCTGGCATTCACCAGGAGATTAGACACAAATATATGTGTAGAGGGAATTGGATAAGCTCTGTGATATCACACACTTGAAGGGGGGAGGAGGTACTGTAATTCACTGAAGCAGAGACAGCGAGGTTCAAGACAAATCTGAAAGTTCGGGTTCTGGAAAAAGTACACGATTTATTGGGATCGTTTGGTGAAGAGTTTATAGGCTTCTTATCGGACCCCAAATACGGCAGGACAGAAATTCTCCGATTTTTATGAATGCAGTTACCAGTTTCTATTGGTCCATTCAACATACAATTGTAGCACAATGTAAATAACGACAAATTCAGATTATGTACAAAATGTGAATATAATCATTTAAATATATATAGAAAGTGTTTATTAAACCTGGGTTAAGCCTTACTGATTAGACTGATATGGGTCATATTTTTTGAGCTTCACATACAGAAGTAGTGTCTCACAGATGTCTTGGAATGGAGTTGTTAAGGTTACTAATGGCATCCTATGATGGTTCATACCATGCAGATTGAATATTCTCACTCAGATTTTGTGGTAGGAGTGGAGTGTTGATAGCATACCTAATAGCATCAGTGGCATAGTATCTGTGAGCTCTTGAGATGGCAGCAGTATGTGGATGAGGATTGTCCTGTTGGTATGGTGCACCAGCGTGTGTGCTCAGAAAAGGTAGGACTTCTGGTTGTAAGACTGTAAAGTTGGGCCGTCAAAGTGCCTGTAATGAAGAGCAAAGGTCGTCTGAAATGAAATTGCACCCTACACCATGAAACCAGGCCTGCTGTGTGTGTGTGACACATGACAACAAACTATTGATCGTGATGCTGACCACAGGGCCTCCACAAACAGATTTGTTGGTGTCCTCCCAGACAAAAGTAGGACTGGTCACTGAAGATGACCCACTGCAATTCTGACTCCAGGACAGTCTGGAATGACACCACTGCAGTTGTGCATTGCAATCAGTAGTGCAACTGTTAAAAAAAGTGCAATTATTTTATGGTGATGAGTAGCTATAAGGGAATTATGATGGTTTTATATACACACTTGCTTTGACAAATATACCATATATGTAATATATCACACAATGTATTATTAAATATTATTTAATATAAAATATTTATCAAATATATGACACCTGATTTGGAACCCTTTTTAAACCATTTGTAAAAGGTTCTGGAGAAAATAAAGCATAAACTTTAAACTAAATTATTTTAGATATGCAGGTGTTCATGCAAAAGATCACACGCAGGTTAGGCGTCTAAACTCCCAAATCCACCCAGATAGAGAAGAAAAACAAATGTGACTCGAGCGCTTCACTCTGCTCTCTAAACATAGGCTATGATTCACTGCTGCTACAAGAATAAGCCATTACTTACCTGTCAGAGTGAGGCCTCTTTTCCACTCTCCACTTCGAACAGCCCACATCGCATGTTAAGGTGTTTTTGAGAACGCTTTCGGTTGTATGCTTTGATTCGTGATTGTGACACAGTGAGGGAACATTCCACCTCTGATCAGTCCAGTGGGTTATTATCGTAATGAAATAATGTTATTGACGTCTGCTGGTCTGTGTTCATTACTGCTGTTAAACTTTATTTTACTGATCACATGATCTCAGTTACTGCTTATGTACCAAATCCACTGTACAGAACTCTGTGTATCAAACGTATAGAACCTGATCAGAAACAAAAATAGGCAAGACTTGAGCTGAATGCAACTGCTTAATTGGAGGTGTTAGTAGTTGAGTATTTGCAGCCTGGATTTGAGTAGAGGGATCTTTATCTGGTCCACTCTCATAACATTTTGTAAAAAGTGTTATATTATTTGTACCCATACTCTGACACACCGTTACGTGAGTCTTCACTGCTGGTGTGTCTCTGATTCCATTCGAAACAGCTTAATATTTCGTCATATTTTTTTTTCTGTTTTAAAATGTCCTAACTTTGCTCTCTATCATTTTTGGTCCAGGTGGTTCCATCCAAACATCACTGGCATAGAGGCAGAGCACCTCCTCCTGACACGAGGTGTCCATGGCAGCTTCCTGGCCAGACCCAGCAAGAGCAACCCAGGAGATTTCACGTTGTCTGTCAGGTGTGTCTCATTAGCTCATTTTCTGCGCTCTGTGCCCTTCCTGCACTCCCTCAGTCCTGCCCTTGCACAAATCCAGGCCAAAGTGCTTCGTCCTCTGGCCAGTTAATCTGGTAACTGATCACATGAGACAAGTGGTTTGTTCCCTCTGCTGCAATTGGTCAAGCTGAACTTGATCCATGGCTCTCCAGCTAGGCAGTGGGAATATTTGTCTGCGGGCTTATCGATTTCTCCAAGTGAGCTCTGTGGTTTCTCCAAACACTTCCAGGCCTGTTGAAACATTAGTGTGGTCATTGCTTTCATAGAACTGCACTTGCTCTTGTTCCATTCTGCGCATCGAGGAATATACTCGTCTTGAACAATGTCCTGAGATTGTGTGCAAACAGCAACTGAGAAAAGCACTGCGTCAGGCTCAGGATGCTTAGAATTACAAAATTAATTCAAGGATTGTAGTTTTATTTGATTGGCTAATTGTTTGGATTGACTGACTGATCGACAAATTACACTCCTTTCACCAGTAATTTTATTTACTTATATTTAAACCCCTTGTTTTAAACGGTCTCTGACGTTTTGGTGCTGTATCGATTCTTTTCTAATTTGAATTTAGTTGTCAAATCCTGTCTATTAGTTAGGACACCCCTATCACATGAAGTACCATCACTAGGAGGTGAAGGCCTGCACGTGCTTCCCCTGAGCCATGGAATCCAGCCAGCTGTGTTTGTCCAAAAGCCAGTTAATGCAACATTACTGGACAGGTCAATGAACTTGGAAGAGAACTCTAACTGACAGTTCTGTTACATCAGCTAACAGATGACCATTTTGGCAAGCTTCACAATCAGGGTTTTCACACAAACTAAATTTATCAGTATACCCAGAATCCACTCTGGGATCATTTGGGGAAAGAGCTCACTATGGCTGGTTTACTTTTACATACAGTAGGAGTCCATTCAAACCATGGATTGTGCAAACATCACTTCCTGTGATGTTCAGTGATTTTAGCCATGCAGACAATAAGTAGTCATGTGACAAAATGAATCAAGCAACCCTACATGCAGCGCTGAGAAGTGATAGTCTCCACACTCGCAGCAGAGACGGTGTTTGTTTATAGCTGTATTGATTATTTGACCAATATACCAGGTTCAGCTACCCCTGCAGAGCCATTTAGCTCAATTTTTGCAGTTTACACTCTTATAGTTGGGTCGGATCAAGGTCAGATTGTTCTCACCATAAACAAATCACTCTAGAGTTCATTTGAGACCGGACCAAGACACACCTCCTCTTCACGGTTTCGGCATGGTTGCTTTGGTCCACATTCCAGTTCAATTACTGTTTTCACACTCGTCCAAATGAGCCGCATCAAGACTAAATGGGTTCCATTTAACCAGACTTAATTAAAATTAGACCTAATCTATATGCTGTACACCAGGCCTGGTATAGAGGGGTATAAAGCCCCCAGCATTGAGCTGTGGAGCAGTGGAACTACCTTCTTTGGAACGAGAATGTACTTCTGGATGAGCTAGGAAGTTAAGGGTGAGGTGGGCTCATGATCATCCAACTTCTTGACCTCACTAACACACTTGTTGCTGAATACAGAGATGGAAATATTGGAATATTCATATCAATATTCATCTCCTTTAGGAACTTTAAATGAATGGTTTGAAAACTGATCTGCAATGAAGTGATGAAGTGTTAGGGTTAGGGTTAGGGTTAGGGTTAGGGTTATTAATGAAGTGATTGTAGAACATGGGTTAATATGGTCCCTCTATTTAGACCTCTTGGTTCTCTGGATGCTGGAAGTTAAAGTTGTAGTCATCAGTAATCCTTTTAGAATATGCAGTAAACGTGTCACAGTATGGATCAGTATGTTGGCATTGTACAGTGTGAGAAAGGTCAGATGAAAGTGAGGCATGACACCTGGGTTTCTCACTTCAGGTTTGGTTAGCTTGAGGGTTAGTGCTTGGCTTTCCTTATTGGCATGAAACTCATTTATGCGTTTTTTTTAAACATTTGTTCAGGTTAGAGTTTGTGTACTAGATTTAATGACTCATTGGTTTTTCGTATGAGTTACTCTGTTATCCATCTTATAGTTTCAGAACTTATACTTAAGCATGTCTGTTTAAGATTACTCATCATCTCTGAGTGGTTTAAGGCAAGTGTGTGATGATTTGTGCATTTAGTTTATACAGTGCTAACATGTAGGTGTAAGCTTCCAAGTCAAAGGTGCTTCAGATGGTTCGTAGACAAATGCCGTAGAAGAACCACTTTTGGATCCGATGTGTAAGTGTAACTCTGTTACAAACAGGGCTCTTTACTGAACCATTTGATTCAATTGTATTAGAGTTTAGACCATCGTGAGACAGGTTAGTCTGAAAACGTGTTTTTGCAATAGCAATCCTGCTCTGTATGAGAAGAAAACCACCCTACAAGAACTAACACAGTAAACAAGAAAACGTTACCACATGTATGTGTTTAACGGTACAAAATGACTCTTAAATGACCTGAGGTTAGGTCACACAGCCAAAGTAGCAGTATTATCACTTGGGACATGAATTTGCATGCCAACAGTCAGTAGAATAGGACTCTCTGGAGCAGATAGTATTGAACCTTTTGACACGCCGCCTAATGCCAGGCGTGGGCTAGAGGGGTATAAACCCCTCCCACTAGGGCTGGGTATTGCCTCTGATTTCCTGAATTGATTTGATTCCAATTCACAAAGTCCCAATTCGTTTCGATTCCCAATTTGATTCAGTTTCTATTCACTTACACATATTTTCCATACAAAAACATGTTTTTAACCCACCCTACATCCAGCACTGAACTGCAGAAAAGTGGAATTGTGTTCTCTGGAACGGTGTTCTTTTGGGATTAGTAAGGTAGTGGGGAATGGGGTGGTTATCTTCCAACATCTTGACCTCTACTAACGCTTTTGCCACTGAATGCAATCAAACTCCCACAGCAATTCTCTTAAATCTAGAAGAAAGTCTTTTCTGTACAGTAGAGACAGTTGCTCCAAAAAAGCAGGATAAACTATTTTTAATACCCTTGATTTCAGATGAAGCAATGAAGAAGTACTTTTGTTTGTATAGTAGCTCTATCACTGGTGGAACCTGGTCTATTAACTTCATTTTCGTCTAGAAACCCGCATTTCTAGACAACACTTTCTCTTTCACACTCTCCAGGATGTCAGTGCCAGGCTGAGGGAAGCATTTCAGTTGACAGTTAAGTGGACAGGGCTGTGGGCTACGGCAGCTGTTAGTCTGGAGAGTGAATAGAGAGGAGGAAAGAGCAACAGAGAGCAGGAAAGAGGGAGAAGGCTGTGTGCTGGAGCTGCTGGCAGGGAACCAGAAGTGCTAGCCCTTAATAACTTTAAGCTGAGGAGCCCGCAAAACCCCTGACCTGTGGCCTGTGGCTGTGGTGGTGAGGCTTCGCACTGTGTGTAATGTTCTCTGGGGATTGGCACCACATGGCACAGCTCCACCACAGCTCTACCAGGCTCGGGCCTGGCTACTCTCTGCCTGATTTATACACTCTAATGTTCTCCAGAAATGGAGGCAAGGACACACTGGCTTGTGTAAAGCCATTGAAAAGGATTGAAAAGGTGATGTAATAACTGCGCTGAATAGAATCTCTGAACTGGGTATGGGGCTGTTCAGTGAATTCAGCATTGGAGTGGAAATGCTGTGTCAGGGGTTGTTACGTACTTAGGTGTCTGTATGGTCAGTAGCAGTAATGTCCAATAAATTAACAGCTCTCATTTGGTCAGTATACAGTATTAGATCACAGCTTGAACTGTCAAAGCGCGATTATTAGCGGGTTTTGAGATCAATCAGTTGTGAAAATGACTCTTCACAGCACTGTATCCCCTCCAAGCTTTCACCTTTCTGCTCCAATAATTCTTACCAAACGGGCATTTTTTGGACAGTCCTCTGTGCTGACTGGGACATTAGAATTTACATAATCAGTTGAACATTCACCTTCCTTTTCAGATTTAGCCTGAAAGTAATTTGGGTGCAGAAGTGGTCAGTTATTTTCAGTTATAATATAACATGCTGTAAAATATAGGATAAGATAAGATAGTCTTTTATTATCCCTCAGAGGTTACAGCAGAAAACACAGCAAGTAGATAATGATCAGAACGTAGACAAAGATGCGAATTATAAAATATAAGATATACTTTAGAAATATATAAAAAAAACATGTTAGTGGACATTTGTAAATCAAGAAACTATACAAACTTACAGTTTGCACATGTAATTGTATGGATATTGCACATTTCCAAACAGGAACTGACTAGATGTTGCAAAGAATTGAGGATATTGCACAGTAGTAATTAGAGACGGTGCACAGAACTTGTGTATGTTTTATTTCTATCAGCACATTAATTAGAGGTTAATTAGTGGATATGTGTTTGTGATCGAGTTCAGTGTAATGATAGAATGAGGTGTGGGTTCATATTGTGTTGATAACTGAGACTCTCTGTGTTTCTCACTCATAGCTCATTAAAATGAGCAGAGAAATTGCAGATTATGGAGAAATCTAGATGTTTTATTATTATGATACTGGCAATGCAATTGCCATACAATGCATTTTTTAAGTTTGTTAAGGTGCATCCCAAAAAATTTAAACAGTGTGTCTCATTTTGGTTTTGTACAATTTTAGAGTGAAGTAAGGAAAGGAGTACCTTGCAAAAGTATGGGAACTTGAGGATATTTGACCACTCATAGCTTTGATCGAGGTCTCAGGCCTTAACTTGCCTGCTATGGCTTGTTCACAATCATTGTTTAGAAAGCCTAGGTGATACTAATTTCAAAGATTTATAAATACCCAGACTCCTCTAACCTCATCCTAAAAAACAGCAGCCACGGATTCTTCTAAGCAGCTGCCTAACACTCTGAAATGAAAAAAATCAAGGCCCACAACTTCAGGAAGATTTTTCAGACTCTGGAGTTTTAGTACATTGTTCTACTGTTTGAAAATACCTGCACTAATCATCCTCAAAAAAAAAACGAGCCAATCAGCTTGCTCTTACAGATAAAATCTCACCTTTTAATGAAAAGCCAATCAGCTTGACGTGGAGATCTGTTTATTGTATTGGCTAAACTAAAACCGAGGTGGAAAGTATTTTCAATGCACTGTTTTTAACTCTTTTTAACGCCACTAGTGCTCTACCCCTATCACATACAATACTTCCAACATTAGGAGGGTGAGGACGAGCACATGCCTCCTTTGATACATGTGAAGTCAAGCACCGCCTCTTTGTGTATCATTGCTGGGCAGGCAATGCACTAAGAGGAAAGTGTTGGAGAGCGCCATCTACCCACCCAGGGAGGTGGCCCATTTAGTTTTTTTCTCAGACTCCAGCTGCCGATGGCACGCAGCATGACCTGGGATTCGAACCTGCGGTCGTCTGATCATAGAGTGCTGAGCCACTCGGCGCCCAGAAAATATTTTTGGCGTGGTGGTTTCGTCACGTTTCAGTAAATAATGGTAATGAATAAATTCGACTCACTGTCTGGTTGGTACAGTTACATTTACAGCATTTCGCAGCTGAGGTGTAACAGTCATACACATTACAGACAGCTTCCTTCAAGTGAGAGATGAGAAGGTATTTACAAAAAGGCATTAGGAAAGTCTCCCCTTAAAAGAACATTATTAGATAAAGAGCTTTTGGGGGGCCAAATGGACACTGAGGGATTCCATCAGAGCATTATCTTCTCCTCCATGTCTCTCACTCTGTCTTATCTCCTTCCCTCTGCTTTTCCTGGGTGGAGACTGCAGCCCCGGCTCAGCTCTATTGTTAACAGCTCAGGAGCACGTTTGGAGAGGATGTAGTCAGACAAACAGCTTGCTTGCAAAAGCGCTGTTTAAGTGTGTCATGCATCGGGGCCAGGTGATGGTGTTAGGCTGAACACAGCAGAGCTGAAGGAAATAACCTTGTGAACCTGTTTTGAATCTGCAATGGAAAAGCCAGCTAAACGTTACTCCTGGTTAATGTTCTCATGGTGGTTAGAAACATGAATGAGAAACATTTACTGGTTAAAGTTTGACGGTGGTTCCCACTCAGCACCAGCTTTTGAGCAGTGGGAAGTGACCGTTGCTCTGGTGCAGTGTATGGATTTTTCTTTTTTCAGCTGTGAATTATGTAATGTGGGATTGCCTCAGCAAGCGGAACACATTTCCACAGTGCTTTGTCTGTTAATGGATTTTCAAAATCGACTCGTAGCGAAATGCATTGTGCAAACCTAAACTCTGCCTAACTCGCTCTAAGTCTACACTATTGCAGTTAGACCAGACCAGAGCAGACCAGACAGGATGGTGTGAAATGCACAAGCAGCCAAGCCTGTGTGTGGATGTGCAGGACTTTTTATGCACTGAGGAAGGAAATGGTTAAACAGGGACATGTGGAGTGACTCAATGGCGTTATTGTGTTCCTGTCCTCTCGTTTCTGCCGAGCCTGGCTTTGGGAGTAAAATCAATGATGAACTCACGTTGCTGTAAAGATAAAATTAGTGAGCAGACGTCCTTGAATCAGAGTGTCAGAGCTAGATATGCCTGTCTGTCTCCAATCAGGCCTAATCAGAGTGGGAATATTCAAAATCTTTATATATTCGTGGAACAGCCTTACGACACCTCACAACATCAGCTATTGTTCATAGGAATCATTTAACTTGTGGATGTATTACAGAAACCTGACCTCCACTGTTACCATATTGAAATTGCATGATTTTAGCTATCAGTCAATCAATCAGTCAGTCATCAGTTAACCTTTAGTGTGCTAATTCAAATGTAAGTCACTCTAAATGAGAGTAAGCTAAATTTAATAAGTGTAAATGCTGCACTATATTAGAGTAGGGACAGCTGTTCCATTATTTCAGCCACCTTGTTACCCTCATGTCCTTGCCAATCAATTAAGTAAATTGGGAATTCCTTGGGAACTCTTTGGAATCATTTGGGATCATTTTATATACTGCTATCATGACTTTCAGCATGCCAGTGTAATTTGTGAGATCATTGTTTCTGTTGTAAACCTGGTCATTTTTTCTAACAATGTTATGAATGAATGTTAACTTTAGCATAGAATGTAATTGGTAAACAAGTCATACATTGTATTCAGTGGCCCAACCCTCAACATAACACTCTATCCCTAACCTCAGACCAAAACATTGTCCTATGCTAGGTCTTAAAAAGATAGGATCATTTGTTCAGTGTTATATCTGCCTTTGCACATCATGCAAATGCCCTCAATAACCAAATGCTGTTATAAAGCCTCCTGACCATTTACTGCTGCAGATGAGTGTCCTGTTGGTGTTCTGTTGGATTTGAACAGGAATACATTTTTGGGGCCACAGTATTAAAGGCTGTTAAACGATTGATTCGCAAATACATTCAAATATGTTCCAAGGCAAATAGCAGTTACAGAATAGAGCTCAGTATAGAGAGATTGTAGTGGTTTGTTCATGTTGTGGAGGCCAGGAAGACAGGGATGTCTGTGGTGGAGGTAGCTGGCTTGCTCACTTTGTCATGCTTCATATATCTAACATATTCATTCGTTTCATTCAGCCATCATGGCCCTTCCTTCTCTTGCTGTTTATTAACTTTAAGGCAAATGCGAGTGGAAGAGACAGGAGCACAGAGTGGTAGATGAGATCAGGTCGTGCATTTTGGCGTGTCTGGCCGCATGCCCCATGATTGCATTAGAACAGCATGCAGACAAGCAGCATGGGCCACTCATTTGCAGCAGTCCTCCGGCCATTAGGCCTCAGAGCTGAGAGCCTGCCGTGCCCTGGCTCCACCGCTCCCGCTATAATGCAATTACACCCAGGAGAGAGTGCCGATTTATGAGCCAAGCCCATATAGAGATGGATGGACAAGGCAAGAGAGATGAGGAGGAGACAGATTGGATTTATTCCACTTTCATAGCACTCTGTCCTCATAATCAATCTGCAGCACAGGCTTATTGCGCCTAAACAAGAGGTCATGTATTTGCTGAACTGACGTTTCCTCATGCTAGATATGATCAGTGCTCAGTGCGAGAGCTTGTGGCTTGGTGCCTAAGCCCAGCTGATTTTATCTGCGCAGGTGTTCTCTTTCACTTTTTCCATACGTTTGCATTTGAAGCTTCAGCATATTCTCAGCATATTGAAACTCGCAGTGCAAAGGTAAAGTATGTCTCTCACGCTGGTTTCTTCCTGGCGTTTGATTATGCCAGCACAAATAAGACCTGTCAACAAATATTTACCGTGATGTGTAATAAACCCCATAGTACAGTATTCAAGCATGCAGACATCTTTATTTTAATGTTTTATGATATATATATATATATATATATATATATATATATATATATATATATATATATATATATATATATATATATAGGAAGGTGATCTAAGTAAACCTATTTTTTTTATCATTTATAAAATATAATTCAGCATCCAAAAAGTTAAAATAAGAATTAGGATTAGAATCATTTGCAGCACATCAGCTGCAGGTGACTAGAACATGGTTAGAGAGGAGGAGCCTGCACAAAATTAAGGGTTCTGGAATGGAAGTCTGGATCTTAGTCCTGTTGAAATGCTGTGGGGTAGTTCCCTCTCAAACATCTCAACAGCTGAAAGACTTCATAACATTTCTGATCAAATTTACCTTTTAATTCAACCATGTAGAAATACACATGTCCAAATGTTTTTGGACAACCCTTCTAATGAATGCATTCAAGGTTCAAGGTTCGGTTTATTCGTCACATGCATAGTTATACACAGTACAACATGCAGTGAAATGATTTTTTTGCAACTGTCTGCACTCACAGATTAATAGGGGTGGGGTGGGGAGAGGATAAACAGAATAACCAGTATAAACAGAATAAATATGTGCAATCTAAGTATAAAAAATAAATAAATAAGAAGACTAACTAAATAACTAAAACTCTGGGACTGATTATGAAGAAGGATTATAAAGGAGGATTATGAAGAAGGTGTGTTAATAGTTCCATTCAGCTACTTCCACCCTTTACTGACACATATGTGCAAATGCACACACAGCTTGTCTAGTCCTTGTAGAGACGTGTTGTTACGCTGGAACAGATACACATTAACCTTTTGACTGCATTGAGCTGTTTTCCAGAAAGATTCCAATATTTTTGGAATGAGTCAAGGAGTTGGGGATGAGGTTGGGTGGAGATCATTCAACATCCTGGTCTCACCAACCTTACTCTTGATGCTGAATGCAATCAAATCCTTACTGTAATGCTCTGAAATGTAGAAAGCCTGCCGATGACAGCAGAGAGGGTTGCTCCAACAAAAGCAGGACTCTTTTTAAGCCTTGATTTCAAACAAAACCATGAATTAGCAAATGTCCCAATACTTTTGCCCATATTGTGTATGCTAAAAAGATAACGTATCGCACACACCTTATCATATTAATTATCCAGAAATAACTTTTGTGTGGTAGAAACTATTTAATGCTCTATTTTAAGTATAACAAAGTGTTCTATGCTTTTAAATAGTAGAGTATATTCGTGTGTATTTTATTGCACAGATAAGAGCTTTTATTGGAGACAGTGCAGCAGATGTTGAATTTTTCACAGTCTGTTAGCCTGCAGTCAGCCTTGGTTTGAACTGTAAATGCACCCGTTAATGCATGCATTTCCTCTACACTGTATTTGGATGTGGGTTCTGTTTCCCAGCTATGAACTGACAACTTATCAATCTTGTCTATCAATACCCTCCCCCTTATCTCATTTACCACACTGCCACTGCAACACCTTCGCTCGATTAGACGGAACGATGAGGTCACCCACATTAAGATCCAGAATTCCGGGGACTACTACGACCTCTATGGAGGGGAGAAGTTTGCCACCCTGGCTGAGCTGGTGCAGTACTACACAGAGCAGCATGATCTTCTGCGCGAGAGGAACGGAGACATCATTGAGCTCAAATACCCCCTCAATTGCAAAGACCCCACGTCCGAGAGGTAGGACAGCAGGATTAGGTCTGCACACACACACACACACACACACACTGTGGACATATGAAACCCTGCCCTCTAGTGCACAAACCAAGCAGAAGGCCACTGCTCGGAAGCACCTACAGGCTCTAACATTTGTTTGGCACGGCACTGAAGCACTTTTTCTGGCCCTGTCCGCAAAATACGACTCAGACTCGTACTTTTCACTCGTTTCACTATTTGAGAGTGTTTGTTTGCCGTGTTTACATGGATGCCAGCTGTTTTTACTTCAGAATCTCTGCTCTAAGTGACTTCCGCTAGCCTGCAGAAATGTTTAGGCTTGCTTCTAAGCCCCAGAGGTGCCTCACTTATCTTCTTTCCTTGTCTGAAATGCTTACAATTTGTGATAACTTGGGTTTTGTGGTTTTTCCTTTAAATGAAAACAACCAGGCCGACCGCCCACACATACCTTCACTTTTCCGTACGAACAAATCTCTCGCATAATGTAGGCGAGATGTCTACAAGCACTTGACAGTTTTCCAACCACAAACGTATAGTCACCACCGTGCATGGGTGAAATATGCACTGCTGAAATGTGCAATGCATGGCAAAGCACTTCAGCTTCCCCTGAATCCACTGGAAAAAAAATAGGCTTGAGGAATGTTTTTATTGGTGTAAAAAATTCACAATACATTTATGAGAGAAAAATCAGGTCCTTAGGGCTGTCAGAATGATTTGAATACACTTGATTCCTCAATAAAAAATACTTATTACAGTTCCCCTTCTTAATAATTCAACAGTGATTCATTAGAAGAATCATATTAAAACATTCTATAGTCTCATACTGGTTACGGTTGCACATTTGCATTGCATATGTTTTATTTTAATGAGGCATTTGTGAAGGCAAGTGCAAACAATTTGTAATTGGTCTGTTCTTTATTAGTCTGTTCTTTTAAAAAAATGTGTTACCCAATTATCAGACATCAGAATAGCTAATACATTATTCATTTATTAATATAGTAAGTAATGACAGCCCTTATAATCCTTTTTTCAGTGAGCTCAACTGTAAGTGAAATGTGTTGTCCTTCACAACTGATCCATCCTGACCTCACCCCTCTTAACTGTTCCTTCAGGTGGTACCACGGGCATCTCTCAGGGAGGGATGCAGAGAAGCTCCTCACAGAAAAGGGCAAGCCTGGCAGCTTTCTGGTGAGAGAGAGTCAGAGCAAGCCTGGAGACTTTGTCCTGTCTGTCCTCACTAATGAGGAGAAGCATGAAAACGTGGACCGCAAGACAAAAGTCACACATGTCATGATCCGATTTCAGGTATGGAATGCAGTGAAAACAGTTTCTTTTCAATGTTCATGATTTTCATATGAATGAACCAGCAGCCGTGGCTTTGAACACATGGTTTATTTTCCCTCAGTATTGCCAGGTGCAACATAAAATGTAGACTCTATGTTTCTGTATAAATTTGAATGGCTTTATAAACTTTTAAAAGTAGATCGACAGAACCAAATTAAACAAATGAGACAAAAATATTACACTTTTACATATTGAGGAAAACGATCCAATATTGCATATCAGTGAGTTGCAAAAACATGTGAACCTTTGCATTAAGTATCTGGTGTAACCCTCTTGTGAAGCAAAACCAGCATCTAAAGGTTTCTGGTAACACTGACTAATCTTAGCCCATTCAACCCTGTTATGTTCCTCCCCTGAACTACTTGCTTTATGTGCTTTCACAACATTTCTGTTGGATTAAGGTCAGAACTTTGACTTGGCCATTCCAAAATATTCACTTAATTCTTTGGTAGAACAATTTGTGTACTTAGGGTCATTGTCTTGTTACATGACCCACATTCTGTTGAGATTCACTGACATTTTCCCATTTGCTGGTGTAATTCAGAATTCATTCTTCCATCAATGATGGTAAGCCATCTTGACCCAAATGCTGCAATACATTCCCATGATACTTCCACCACCATGTATCACAAATGGGTTTTTATACTGAAATGCAGTGTTTTCCTTTCTCTCTTTTGGACGTATCTGTCCATAAAACATTGTTTCAGTAGCCTTGTGTTTTGTAAAAATTTAACATTTTTATTATTTATTTGATTTGGTTCTCCTGATCTAACTTTATTATTTTAGTGAGAATATCAGGGAAAATGTCAAGAAACCCTTTATAATAAACAAATGATAATCGTTAAGATTATGCTCAGAGTATCTAAACATCAGGCAGACCTTATAGGGTGTTCCTGGTATACAGTAGTCAGTACCTACCAAAGGTGATCCAAAGAAGGCCAGTCAGTAAACCAGGGTCATAGGCTTAAAAGGGTTAATCATGCATTAGAGGAACAAAGGTTAGTCCACCTGTTTAGACACCAGAGATCTTCTGCAACACAAATTTCTTATAAGCTAGGTCCTGTGAGACCATGCCTCAGTGGGTCAGGCCTGTTTTGGTGGAACGAGGGGGACTTACAAAACATTATGCAGGTGGTTTCCAAAGCTCTTGAGTAAAGCCAGTATTACACTTCTCATTCAACACCTAGTTTATCTAATCTTCCTTAAAGTAAATCAGGTGAGCTGAATAAATCCAGGTTCTTGTAACTTACATATATCTGAACCAATAACACATTCATACTTTATACTGTGTCTGTGTTTATCCTTATTCATTGTAAAGGTAAACAGTGTTTTTCACACAGAAACACACTCACTGCTATGATTAGTAGTGTTAAACAGTGTAAAGTCTGTTGCACTGATAGTTAATTGATTTATGAAATTTTCTCTTCAAAAAGTCTCTTTATGACATTTCTCTGCAGGATGGGAAATATGATGTGGGTGGAGGGGAGAGGTTTGACACACTGGCCGACTTGGTGGAGCACTACAAAAAAAATCCAATGGTGGAGAAGAGTGGGATTGTAGTGCACCTTAAACAGGTCAGTCATCATGACCACGCCAGTGCTTTTCTCTCTTTCCAGATTATGGCGTCCTTTACTTCACTTTGATTTTCCGAGCAGCTGCTGTCTTCTGTTTGTATTGAAGCATATTAGGCTCTTTAACAAGTTTCTCTCTTCATCATGATTGATGTGTTTTCTCTCTCTTTACAAATGGCAGCCGTTCAATGCCACCCGGATAAATGCAGCCAACATTGAGAACAGGGTGCGAGAATTAAACAAAGTGGCCGACAACTCAGAGAAACCCAAGCAAGGCTTCTGGGAAGAATTTGAGGTAGTAGACCATCTAATCATTCGCTTTCTATTTACTGAGGAATGTTGCAATACATTGCAGACGAGATTTTTTCTTTTCATGAGACCATGGAAGGCTAAGAATTTCATTTGAGACATTTTTATTTCTGTCTGTCTGTCTTTTAACATGTTCAACCTACTAGACTGTTGAAAATTGGTAAATGGACTTTGAACAAAAGGCTTCGTATCAAGGATTCTTGCATTCTGCCATGTCAAGTGTCAGTGCCTGTCCCCCAGGGGGCGCTATCTGGACACAAAGTGAGGGCTAAGGCATTTCGGTTGAAATATCCTCTCCTCTTTTTGATTTTCTCTTCTTCACTGTGTTTCTCTAGGTGCTACAGCAGCAGGAATGTAAACTCCTTTACCCCAGAAAAGAGGGTCAGAGACCAGAGAACAAGAGCAAAAACAGATATAAAAACATTCTGCCCTGTGAGTAAACACCAGCACATACATCAGCATATATTTACAAGCGTCCACCCACCATCATCTTGTTTTCCCCTAATCAAAGCTGGCTCTGTGTTTGACTGAGAATTTAGATCCTACACATTATCTGTAGGCTGATCTAGTCATCATCTTGTGTGTTCCAGTTGACACCACTCGTGTGGAGATCAAAGAAGCAGATCCTGACGTGCCTGGCTCTGACTACATCAATGCAAACTATATCAGAGTAAGTCCTCTTCTATACTACTAAACATGTACACACCGAGTGTTAATGTAGTGTTAATATGACAGCTTATCCTGGCAGTTAGGCTAATATTGTCATTTTTACTGCACATTAATTTACAGTATCTAATTTGCATACTTTTTAAAATGATTGAACTAATTTTTATAAATTTACATAATTATACAGTGGGTAATATAACAAATTATATTTACTCATTTCAATGGCAAGGTGCCATGGAATGCATTTATTCAGTATTTCAAGTAGTTATTTAATGTATATATCCATTCATAATCAAAAGAATACTTGCACCCAGAAGGAAATGACCAGATTAAATGATGATGTAGACTGATATAAGCAAAATTTATTGAGCTACAAATAATTAAAGTAGTGTCTCTTACTATAGTGTAAGGTATAACGCAGCCTGTCAGATGCCTCTGAATTGAATTATAGAGCTTCCTAATAGTGTCCTGTAGCATTTTAGCTTCTTGTGATAATCCAAGAATTGATAATGGAGTGTTGATAAGTGTGTAGTGTTGATAACGAGTTCAATAGCATCCACACATTTTCAATCAGAGATTGGTCTGGTGATGTGACTGGCAATGGCATAGTATCAGTCTTCAAGGCAGCTCTTGGGATGGCAGCAGTATGTGGACCTTCATTATCCTGTTGGAATAGTGTACCAGAGGGTGCATTCTCTGTTGAAGACAAAAGGAGATCTGGCATTATATGAAATTGCACCTCACATCATCACAGCTGTCTTTCTGGATGTGCGATGTAACAATAAACCATTGATCTCTGTGGTTAATATCTCCGACTGTTAGAAGCAGAGCTTGGTTGAAAGATCACTGGCTACTTGTGGAAGCAGGCAGGAATAAATACACTACAAGTAAACCGCTGGAAAGAAAATGCCAAATCGAAACTCAGGACCCTTGAATTTGGCTTACTGAATCATATCGTCTAGCTTTAAGAACAGCTAAAACACAAAAATCTTCATCTAAATCTTCATTGTAATTGACGTTACATCCTGCAATTGGTTTGTTTGGTTCATATTATGTTCATACTTCAAACGGACCCTACCAGGATTCGTTTAGAAATGGACAGAGACCCATCTGCTCACATGGTCTTGGTCTGCTTGTTTGGTCTACACCCAAGATTTCCAGCTTACAAACTCACCAGGGTTCATTTTACCAATTGCACCAAAGAAATCTGAACACACCCTTAAAGGTTAAACCAGTTCCAGCTATATTTGCCTTTGGGTTTCCACTGTGTGTTTTGTTTCCCCGATTATGAACAGTTTGTTGTTCCTCAGAGTACACATGAAGAGGGTCGTCATGTGGATGAAGGCAAAGTGTTCATCGCTACTCAGGGCTGCCTTCAGAACACAGTGATAGACTTCTGGAAAATGGTCTACCAAGAAAACACTCATGTTATCGTCATGACGACCAAGGAGATGGAGCGGGGCAGGGTAAGGGCTGGCCCTGGAGGCCTCTGTGCTTTATTTTCAGCCACTGTACAGAAACCATTCCGATCATGAGTTCAGAGCACAATCGGGCTTTATTCTGCTCATGGAAGGTTTACAGATGTTGCACAGTACAGCAGAGGTCTTTACTCCCAAGAGGATTGAACTGCATACTTTAGTGTTTTGTCTGTTCTAACTGCTTTAAATCATCAGCTACACAGCAGGCCCTCTGGTGTAGTGAACCACATACTGACTTGGTTGTATGCTGAATTGTAGTACATTGTGTTCTGTTAGTTTAATTAATATGAGCTTAGTTGGCTCTTGAACTGAATTCCTGCCTATCCACAGAATAAGTGTGTGCGGTACTGGCCAGACATAGGTGCAATAAAGGAGTTTGGAAAGGTGTGTGTGAGGAACATTGAAGAGCACACTGCTCAGGACTACATTCTCAGAGAGTTAGAGGTTACACAAAAGGATCGGGTACGACCCTTTTAAGCCTTTTTTTTTTACTTTTTTAATTATTGTTAAATTATACATTATATATACTAACATCTCACTGAATGTTTGCTGTGGCTGTTTGTAGAAAGAGCATCCCAGGTATATTTGGCACTACCAGTACCTAAGCTGGCCTGATCACGGTGTGCCCAATGAACCAGGAGGAGTTCTTAACTTTCTGGAACAGGTCAACAGAACACAGAGTGCCATTCCAGATACCGGACCTGTTGTGGTCCACTGCAGGTAGAACACAGCGCAACTCACCTGTCTCTAGAATATGTTAACTCCTTTATGGAAACTGTTTGCAATTACAGCACAACTATATGGTTGCTATCAATCAAAAGTCTCCACAATGGCAACATTAAAGGAAAAGATTCATATAATATATCATATTTATAATATAAAAGATTAAAATTTTACAAAATTCTCATTATGGCATGCATGGAGATACAGTGATAGTGAAGAATGGAGCTTTTTGCATCATAGTGATTTTTTCTATTATTCTATTACTAAGACTGAAAACTATACAGCGGAGTAATGGAAATATCAATACCAGTGATTAACTTTACATAGAAAAGCACACAAGTTTAGTTTTAATTCGGTTACACAACACAAAATAAATAATAGAAATATAATTTACCTTATACAACAGTTGGTTCTGGCTGAACAAGCTGATTGGTTGAGATGCCTTTATACTGCACTGTTATCTCATTAACTTTTTTTTTTTTCAAGAAGACAGTAACACTCCTCTGAATGTTAATTTAATAACTATAGAATCTTCTTTAGCAACGTAAATGAGCCGAGCAAAACAGTAAAAGTAAATTAAAAGTTTATTGTCACTGATTGTGGGCCAGCGGCAGTCGCTTAAGGCTTTATAGACTCACCCCTGGCTGGCTCAGTGGGAAGCGTATGGACACAGAGACTCGAATAGACGGGGAATGTGATCTGATGAGGGCTCGTAATAGCTCAATCAAGTGTTCTCTTTCTGTTTGTGATTTGGGGATCGTCTGTGTTACCATATGCATGTAAATACAGGTTTGGTGGCACCAAACTGTTGCCTCTGTGTTTCTGGGACTGGTGAGGTCATGTGACTCACCTTTTCACAGCAATAAAAGACAAATGGATAAGTAGGAAACAGAGGTTTTGGCCAGAGTAATTAATTGAAGATATGGCTACCAGCTCGGCTTGTGTCTGCTTTGTCACACCCGTGCGATTATTTGACAATAACACACTCCCCCTTATGTTTTATTGCTTTAATAAAAATACACACAAAACAAAGATTATTTGAAATACAATATAGTTCATATCTAATACTGAACTACAGGTCTGTGATATGTAATGATAGATGTGTCTAATATAGTGCCATCTCTGCTTCACAAAAACCATTTTCACAAAAAATCTCAATTCATTTTTTTTATTTGCAACCAGCTCTGCTTTATATTATGTCAATATTTCATAATGAACAGAACAATAGAAATGCTCTCAAATGATTAAAAAAGAAATGGTATTACTTTGTTTTCTCCTGCTGTGAAGTTGCCTTTTTGGAGATGCAAGGTTTTGGCGTATTAAGACACAATCAATTCGGATTCATTTGTTCTTGATTCTGACACTGGGTCAGATCAGTGTCACCACTAATGTATATAACATAGTGTATTATCTGTATATGATGTGTTCCACAGACCTTCGCATTGGGCTTTAGAGATCTTGATCATAAAACCGCTTAATATTATTGTTTAGGGACCAGTGTTTCGTGTTTTCTTCATAATCTTATTGTCTTTTGCTTTCATTACAGTGCAGGTATCGGAAGGACAGGCACAATAATTGTGATTGACATCCTTATTGATATCATAAACAGACAAGGTATGCTCTTCATCACTTTATATTTTATTTCCATTTGACAGAAACAAAATGCAGAACTGTGATTAGACAGGGCTAAACGGCGTGTATGCGTTTAATTCCCATGTATATCTGTTCTTTCTAGGGCTCGACTGTGACATTGACATCCCAAAGACCATTCAGAGAGTGCGTCAGCAGCGGTCAGGCATGGTCCAGACCGAAGCGCAATACAAGTTCATCTACATGGCTGTGCAGCAGTATATTGACACAGCGCAGAAGAGACTGGAGGAGGAGCAGGTACACACACAGACAGGATTTAACTTACAATCACAAACAGAACAGGAATTACAAAGGACAGAGGATTTTGAGACTATTATTAGAGCACAGTTGATGAGATTGTACTACATTGTGTTTCATAGGATCACCCCACTGTGAACGTTGCCTAAACGTTGTTCCATTGTCATAGTATTACAATCCAGGGCTGTCTGTTGCTTTGAAGGTAACCTTTCGAAGCTGGTGCATTTGGATATGAAGTGCTTATCACTTTTAGCTCGATGAAACAAACAGAAAGTCTGTCAGAAACCCGCATTTAGTATGTGAAGATGAGAAGGCAAGAAGGTTTATTAATAAGATCTTTGTCTTGTTTTGAAAAGAACAGTAAAAAAAGTAGTATTTTGTGATATTTTGTTTATTATTAATAATGAAAACAAACAATAAAATCAGAAATGTCGCCACAAAGCTGGTGGTTGTATGGAATGTAAATGGAGTGTAAATGTAAAAATTGCTATAACTCACATATATTTATATCACTTAAATATATACACACAGTCAAGTTCATAAGTATTTAGACTGTCGTACAATTTGGGGATTTAACACAAATATTTCATTAACCATTAAGAATTACAGGTTAAATCAGGAGTGGCAAGTGCACAGAATGTCTTCTTTAGTAAAGAAACCTTCATGACATTTAGTCCCATCATGGACACTGGAAGATGTAGGAGTATATTTTGAAGGCCTGGTGTAAACTAGCAAATAGTGATTTTGATTATTGATGACTACAGTTGTTAATGAAATCAACACTGTTATCATTAAATACCTATTTCGCAGTGCAGTTTTTCTGTTGCTCATTGTGGTCTGTCATGTTGATGATCCTTTCTAGAGGAATAAGACAAAGGAAAGAGAGTACTCCAACATCAAATACCCTCAGATGACAAATGCAAGAGCCAATCCCAACATAAGCTCCTCTCGCTCTTCTTCTGTGTGAGTACTGCATAAATTCTTCCCATCTCGCTCTCTCTCACACACACACACACACACACACACACACACACATGTAGAAACTTAAATTATTATATATATATATATATATATATATAAATATATATATATATATATATATATATATATATATATATATATATATATATATTAGTGGTGCATCTCAAAGAACTTGGCACTTTGAGTTCCCGTAGCAAATTTACTTGCACCAGTTGTCTTAGAAAGAAGTCTTTGAGCAAATACATGACTCAAATGAGGTTTAAGGACTTTCCATAAATTATTTGAGGACACTGCAGTATCTAATTAGAGTTTTTTAAGAGTATGTAAACTGTGACTCACATATATGGTGGTCTTACTTGAGTTTCGTTTACTGTTTGTACCTGTGACGTCAAACTTGTGGTCACAGACAGTTCTTATGCTCTGTTGTCAGATGTAAGTTAGGCAATGCTTGTAAACTGGAGCCTCTCTCTGTTAGTTTACTGTGGAGATGTGTTTGGCCTATAACTCTGTGATTGCTCACCCTGTCTGAAACATCCGGTCCTGTTTCACCAGTGTGAATGACGACTCATCTGGTGTGTACGAGAACCTAAACATCAAAACCCCAAAGAGCTCCGCCTGCACCAACACCAGGAGATAGGTCATGTGGGCTGGAGCATCACGCTGTCTCTCTGTGTGAGTTTGCATTTCTGTTTACACACTCACACACACACACACTCACACACACACACACACACACACACACACACTTACTGTACTACATGCTGTACTGCAGTTTGCAGCATGCACACATACACACAGGTGCTTGCACAGGTGGTGGTGTCAGGGGTGTGAAAACTGGAAAGCAGCAAAAGAAAGCGAGTGGGAGGATGTGCAGGGGACGTTATGTGTGAATCTTCAAAGCCTTTGTCTGACACGAAGCATTAGTATCGACTTACCAAAAGAAAGGTAGCTTCAGTCAGATGACCCTGGTAAGTTCTGGGAATATACAATATTGATTATTTAGAACAGGAGAGCTTGCTTCTTCTATAAACACCAAACTGAATCAAACTGTGTTAGAGCTGTATAAAGGTAGACTGATTTAAAAAATATCAAACACGTTTTTCTAGTTGACACATTGGTTTTGGGTGTATTTCAATTAAAGTATCGGCAACATGTGGCTCCGGAGTTGCATGCGCTCTTTTACTGCCCTCTTTCGGCTCCATGTCAGAATTAAAAAATAAAAAAATCCTTTTCTGCAGTAAAATACAGCTTCTATACCTTTTAATAAACAAGAGCCAATCATCTTGCTTGTTACTGATAAAGTCCTGCTCTTCAAGAAAACGGATACTGTACCGTCCTTTGGTTATGGATAAATCCCCTTCCTTTAACAAAAGAGCCAATCAGGTTGCTGGGTTTGCCTCGATGTATAGGTCTGAGTAGCACAGTTTCCAGAACAGAAATATTTCCAAACAGAAACATTTCACTAGGTTTAATCAGATTTTATGTGATATGTTTTTAAACAATAGTTTGGCCTTCAGTTCAGTATTTGTGGGTCTGAAAGTCTCTCCTCTTCAGAAGTCAGTAATATGTGCCAGTTAGCAGTGACATAACAAATTGTAGCGGCAAAGATTTTGGTTAAAATAGGACAAATTGGCTCTTCTTAAAATTTGGGCTGCTGACCTTTGGTCTACTATGAACATGCATAGTTTTACTCTACCAAAATATCCACTAGTTAGTGCTGTGAGCAACTGATTTGGGAATTTGGGAAACACTGAAGTAGACCATGAAGGTTCTGAGAAGCACACTTGAAAAGCCACGTAGCCTATGCCGTGGAACTACTGCACTTACTATGATTGGTCAGCTTGGCAGAATCATATTTCCTCGCATTACTCATTCGCCTCCATTTTCAAATTCAGTTGGATGAACTTGGATTATGGATTGTCCACGTATCTTAGGGGCCAGACAAGCAGAGAAAATTCCTCAAATCATTTCAGTGGCCGTACAGACCTTCTCCTCTGACCTCTTTTCTCTTTCGACACAGAATTTTTAGAGTTAAGTAATCGCTAAAAGCTCTAGCTCCAACATATAATCCGTTTTTGCTGGTCGTAGTATGCCAAGAAAGTGGACACAGTGGCATAGAAATCCCATCGCCAGAGTAGTGATGACATAGTGACGCAGACACTCCAACACACAAATATAAATGCTTGAAACAGCATATGTTACTTGCACACTAGGGCGTAGACTATGTGTTCACTCCACCTTGACAGATGCATAAATCGTTTCCTTTCAAAAGATCCGTTTGAATGATTAACGAATGACTCTTAATATAATGCTAGAGTAGGCAGAAAACTGGATGTCTAACTGAACACCATACCAATAATTGCAGACCTCTGTTAACATTCTTCTGTTGATTTCCTTATTTTCTTTCATTTCCACAGAGGAGCTGTGGGGAAGCGTTTTTGCTTTGGGTTGGATCTGGAGCTTTGGCATTGAATGGACGTCTGTGTGCTGGCCCTGGCCCTCACCCTGGACTGTCCCTGGCCAACACTGAATGGGCCAGAGTTCCTCCTCTCCTTCCTCAGTCACTGACTCACTGACTGACTGACTCTCTTTCTGTGAGTGTTGCACTCACAGTCTAAGTGCCTGATGTGCAGCAAAACAGCCAGAGCACACCTGACATGGTGCTTCTCCCTCCAGTCTAATGATAAGCCTGCACAGTACACCAAACAGCTACACACACTTCTGCAGCATGTCTGTGGAACAGGACTTCTCTGCGCTAAGCATCCCAAGCTTCAACAGGGCGACGTTGTGTTCTGTCCAATCTATGCCTGCTGTCCATTGGATGTGATATATTGTAACCAAAGACTTTTTGTATATTTCTCACTGTATTTTACAAGTAGTAATCTGTGCTTCGCTGAGTGATGGATGTGGCACACTGATGCAATATGGATCTCAGAGGATCTCAACAGAGGATCTCAACTAAGGTGGACACAAGAGCAGCATGTTAAACTGCGACGCCTGGGCTAGGCCTTGGTGGTTAGTCATGGTATGACAAGTTAGGTAACTTGCTCCTGGTGATTATTGGTAGCTGACAGTGCTAAACGGGTTGCTCGGAGTGGGACGTGTGCTGTAGGTGTGCAATAGACACTAGGGCGCAGCAAGATTCTTTGGTGCCAATAAGCAGCCTGCATTTTGTGCTTTGTGCAGATGTGTCTGCTTTGTTGCTGCTTTACAAAAGCTTCACCCTTTACAGAGCTCACGGACTGCGATGAGATGTAATGGGTCGCATGTTAAGGCTACTGACAGGCTTGTTGACCAATCAGCCTGTGTGCATAGTAGGCTCCTCCCACTAGAGCCTAGACTTTTCTCCTTCCTGAACAGTGGGCATGCCTTCAGGACTAGAGGTGTTTTTATTTCCTCCTTGTTTTAGTCATTTTTCTATGTTATATCTATGATTCCTTCCGAGTTTTCTCTCTCGTGATCTTTGTGAATGTGGTTTTATGATGTACAGCACATATGCAGGTTTTTTTTTTTTTTACAAATCCTTTTTTTTTTTTTCTTTTTGCTGACCAGGGTTGAGAAGATGGGTTTTATGTTATTCCGCATGTTCCTCAGAGGAGGATCAATATTCAGGGTGTATTGTGATTACAAATAGACATTCAGGGATGGTGCTCTATGTTACGTTTTAAGCGCGGGTTGAGATTTTGTTTTGGGAGTTGTTGGGAGCTTGGTAGATGAAAGTCACCACATTAATAAACACATCCAGGCATAGAGGACAACTTGGCATGTTGGCCCAGGTCACTGACGTGAACAGCCTTCAGTGCAGACTTAAGCTAAACAGCAGTAGACCAGATGGCCCCAGCCCAAGATTAAAGAATAGATTTGTCTAGGAAAAAAAAGCAATTTGGAAGACGGCTGTAATCCAGACGCGATGATTGGAAGAAAGCAGCATCACTGATGATGTCAAAAGACAGGCGATCCTGCGTAGACTGCATGGTTGGACATATGCAGCAAGCTGAAAATAACCCAGGTCACAATGGGCCTGATTAATCACTGTCTATGAGCGTGAATGTGGTTTTACCGAGGGCTAAATGAGGAGCGTGTGATGTCATGAGTGGAAGAAGCGAGGATATGTGCTTTATTTTTGGTGCGACGCAACTCCACTGGAGTTTCAGTGTTTAATGCTGAAGATTTCACCCTGGGTTTTTTTCGGCTGTGATCTGACAGATGTTGAGATGTTGATCCTCCTCATGTCAATGAAGCAGTAATCTAAAGGTTGCATTCCATTTTTTTGGGATCATTAACCTGTGAGTTTGCTGGCCTTTGTATGACTTTCAAAGCCAAAAATTGTGTCACTAAGCATGTGGAGGTTTAAGAGTGTGGGTGGAGATTAGAGTCTTGTTCTATGAGAAAATGAACACTGAATTAATGCTAGAAATCATGCTGCAGTGCTCAGGCTTATTCCCTGTCCTTCACCACAGTGAATAGAGGGTTGTATTTATCGTATCTTAAATATGGTAGGAAGGAAGGTGGTTTAGCTCTTGTTTTTTTCCTTACTTTAAGGGGTCTATCTTGGCAGTTTGCTGAGATACTGAGACTTTTAATACTTGAACTTCTGTATGAACTGCTGAATCCTAGCAGCAGGATAGCATCAGAATGTCCTTTGAGTGTTGACGAGTACATGGCTTTGTTTTTGTCGTTTTGATGTTTTGCCATTGGTGTTGGATTTTACATGATGCATTGTTTTTCTCAGTTATTGATTTATTTTAAAATTTCACATTTCAAATCTATGATGATATATCGACATTCACTGATGGATTTTGTATGTTGTTTTAGAATTTATTGGCAACTCACTGATTCACTGAGTATTATTATTATTATTATTATTATTATTATTATTATTATTATTATTATTGTGTTGATCATGAAGGTATATCAAAAAGTTATTTTTCAATTTTCAGTTTACTTGAATATGATGTCAATCTATTATTATTATTATTATTATTATTATTATTAATCATATTTTTTTATCCCTTTATTTCTGGTGGATGAACTATGCCTGATATGAGTAGTGGTGTGCTGACTGTCCTCGTGTGAAGACTGTTTTCCCTCTTGCACTGGCTCAGCCTAAAAAGCCTTCTGTCCTGGCAAACACAGCTGATGCGATGACTGTCTCAAATGATAATAATAATAAAATAAATACATATAGATGCTGAAATTTTGTATCTGTTCTTATATAGAGGTGTAATACATAGTGATACCATTATGACATAATGTAATGCTATATGCAACAGAGTGACAGTATGCATTATGGAGATGATGGTGATGGTGAGCACCACCAACTCCTGCCCCTTGTGGCCCCACATGCAATGTATATGTATGTATGAACAACTCTTTAGTTAATTAATGGTGGTTATCTCAATGCAGGGCTGGGTGATATGAACAAAAATAATATTCAGATATATTATATTTGAACTAAATAGCATGTGTGTGTGCGCGCCCTACGATGGATTAGCGCCCTGTCTAGGGTTGTTTCCCCCCTGGCTCACCCGTGACCCTATTCAGGAATAAGCGGATCAGAACATGGATGGATGGATAATTTGATATATAATAAAATATATGAAAATATAGTGCAGGCACCCCATTTTATCATATACTTTTTACTTTAAACAGTGTGTATAAAGAAGAAATGAAGATCAGATTTCAGAAGGTCGTCATCTTGCTTGTCTTATGTCCCCTCCTTTGTGTGTGTGTGTGTGTGTGTGTGTATGTGTGTGTGCGTAGGAACAGATAAAAGGCTTTCAGCAAAATTGGGTGGCACAGTTGCTTGGTGGTTTGTCTCAAAGCACTGGGGCCTTGGGTTAAAGGTCCTACCTATGTGAGTTTCCTCTGGGGAACCTGGTCTCCTCCCACATTCCAAAAACATGGGTACCAGGGGAATGCCCATATCTGGACATACAATCATTTACACACACACACACACACACACACACACACACACACACACACACACACACACACAAATTTAGAGTAGCAAATTCCCCTGGCATCCATGTTTTTGGAATGTGGGAGTAGACCAGGTTCCCCAGAGGAAACCCACATAGGTAGGAGCTTTAACCCAAGGCCCTAGTGCTATGAGATCCAGGGTGAATCCTCCTGGTGGTCACAATCACCACTTCTTGATGGTGTGTGTTGGTTGATTGCTCCGTTCGATTGAGATTGTGAAGACTGCTGATTGTAAAGCAACCTTGGGTATCTAGAAAGTGTAAGTATATCTTTGTTCATTCTTTATAGACAAAGTGCCTCAGCCCATATCCTGCTCTGCTTCTATCCCAACATACTTGGACTTAGATCAAATTTATTGTCATTCAAACTTACACTGTTATATGCACATACACACAAGTGTATAGATATGTATGTAGCTGTAGCTTCGAGATGTGAAGTGATCAGCATTCACATGGCACTGGTAGATGTCAGTGTGCTGCACAAAATCACCCAGATATGAAGTAATCACACTTAGGTATACCAGTAGATAATTTACAATGGATTGCACTATATAAATATACATATATATATATATATTGATATATCGCCCAACATCAGCAAATGATGATAAATTTCATTGGTTATTACTAATGAAATTTGTTTCCCAACAAGACACTTTGGGGGAAAAAAAAGCTATTTGAACTGTTCTTTTGTGCTTTTCATCATAGTGATGTAGAGGTGAAAAGATTGGCTCCCTGCCGTATGATCTACTTCTCACTAGATTGCTTCTGGGAAATTTGACTCTGAGCTTCCTTGTACGTGTGGCCAAGAGCTGAAGCTGGAAATGGCAAAGGTTCCTAAATTTCCTCATGAACACTCCGTATTTGACACCGCATACAAGGTGGTGGATTCAGTTTCGCTGTTCTTTGACTTTTAACCTCATTCCCACAAGCAGGTTTAGTAATGAACTACTATAATTGGTGTCTCATGGATGGCAAAAATGCCCTGGAGGAAGGAGGCAGGTGGTGAATGTCCACAAACACTTTGGTTTTGCACTGTCATTCAGACAGGGCATATTGGTTTACATGGGTGTGTGCTTGTTGTGTTTCCAGCTTGTTGCTGCCTCAAGCTTGGGTTTCAGCTGGAGAACACTCATTGGGGTCCTCCCATTATGGGAATTTAACGGAAAGTCATAAAAACACGTCTTCCGTCAGCGTCAGCGTCTGCGTCATATGTGGTTATCTATGATGATGTTAATATTTTACCATCAAACTCCCCAGTCAGAAATTACAGTAGGGTCAAAACTTCCTTAAGGGGTTAATGTTTACACAGCTTTTATTTTTTGTAAACAAAAATATAATGTGTTCCATAGTACAGAGCAATCCAATACACTATAGACATTGCATGTACAATAAAAAGGGATCTCAATGCTTTATAAAAAAGAACAAACAAACAAAAACAAACTGCATGGTACATTCATAACAGTCATTAAAAAGTTAATATAACTTTTTAATATAGGTTGGCATAGATTTCCATTTTAAAGAGCCACTTGTTGAATACTGTAGCTAATATATTTCTAAAAATGTCTAAAAAAAAGAATCACTTAGGTACCAGACAACCCTTGTACATTGGTCAGACAATCTTTTAGGCTGTTCTATACCAACTACATCACATTCCTTTTTGAAATCAAGCACTATTTTTGTCAGAAAGACACAGGAATGCTTGAAAAGTGCAAAAGGTGGTCATTGGTGTGTAGATTGTGTATAGGTTAGTGGTATTCTTAGGTTGCCTTCTTCTAGTTGTGAATTTTGATTGCCTAGGGTACATCTCTCCGAAAAGTAATCCTACCACACATCAGCTCATTTGTATCTGTCCTATGTCATTAAGACCCTGTCCACACATACATGGGTATTTCTTTCACAATTCTTCCCCCCAGTTTGGATGTGCCAATTACCCAACCCCAACACTAGGTGGGTGAAGACAAGTACATTCTTCCTCTGATAGATGCCCTGCAATGATAGCAACCATTGCATAGCCGCCATATCCACTCTGAGAAAAGCACTGGGTCTCCATTGGGGAGAGAACATGGACAATTGTGCTCTCTCAAACTCTGGCTGCTGGTGGCAAGCAGCGTGACCCAGGATTCGAACCTGCGATCCTGATTGTGCTAGTGCATTAGAATGCTGAGCTACGTCTGTGTTTTGGCCTCCTGTCCAAAGAGCAGAGTTTACAGCATGTCCATGTTTTTGGCTAAATCTTAAATATCTCCTAAGTCCCTATATAGTGAACTAGCTAAGACATAAAACTACAAAGCCTACACACAGATAGCAATGAATTTCATATTTCCACATATGAATAAATGTAAATACTGTTCAATTACAAATACTTAATGCTCTGTATAGATTTAGTGAGTCAAATGAAAGTCAGCTAGCTCCATGCAAACAGTTTTTAAGGCCCCCAAGAATAGAGAAAACAAATGGAGCACATCCTCTTGCATAGCACACTACTTAGGGAGCAGTGTATAATTTTGGTATTAAACCTTTGTGGTGTTTCTACATGCTGATAGCACTAGATTTCCTATTTCCATATATTAATAAATGTAAATACTGTTCAAATACACATATATAATGCTATATGTAGAGTTGCAATGTGTACTGACTTGAATAGTACAATACATAGGGAATATTGTAAAATTTGGGATTAAACCTCTGTGGGTTTCATCCTTTGTTGTGGTGTTTCAATGTCTGTTTTCAACCTATGAGCTACTATGTATTATAGTAACAAAACAAAAGTAGGGAAGTCTCAGTACATAAAAATACCCATGTATGTTTGAACATCGACTAAGTTGATAATATATGCAGACAGCTTGTTCCAGCCCTGTATGTCTTCATGGACTAAAGAGACACAAGTTTCTTTGGATATCTCATTGGTTGTACAGTGTCTCATAATGGAAGGTTGGGTTACAGCAGCCAGTATACAATGCATACAGCCATACAAGTACATATGAAATACCATAAATGTCATATTGTGTCCTCACAGCTTGTGTTCTCCAGAAAATACCTTGAAACGACAGATGCTTTTAGAACATAGCACCAAATCCCTCTCTTGATAATACCCTCCGCTTTTACTCTGTCCATGATTGGTGTAGGGTTAGTCTCAGGAGTGTGAGATGAGCAGTTTCAGTGTGTATTTCTCATACAGTCTGGTCATCATGAGAATGTTCTTGATGTTCTTTATTTCTTTCCCTCATGGTTCATTCAGTGTAAAAGGGATCACCGTGCTGGCCGAGGGCCTCGGGGGTCTCGGTACACAACGCATGGAGCCTGTTGTTACGATACACTGCAACGGCCAAAGCACGATAACCACCAGCAGCACCATGATGATGATGAAGAGCAGCAGCTTCCTCCAGTCGGTCAGCCGTTCCAGAAGGCCTGGTCTGGTGCGGGTTTGGACAGGAGGGTTCCCGGCCTGCCTGCTTGCACCAATGTCAATACAGATGCAGAAGGCTGGCTTGCCAGTATCCAATGGCTGCTTGTAGCACAGCTTCTCACCCTCCAACCACACAGGCTCCTCCTGTTGCTGGTGGCTGGGCAGGCGGCACAGCACCTCCTGACTGGTGGTGAGGGCAGGGGGACCGTTTTTGGGGATGACTGTGGGGCGCCGGCAGAACGGACAGGAGATCTTGGTCTCCTGAGGGTCCATAGAGATGGCCATGAGGCGTGACAGACACTCCAAGCAGAAAGTGTGGGTGCAGTCCAGCTGCTTGGGCGTTTTGAAGACATTATCGTAAGTTGTGAAGCAAATGGAGCACTGGAGTTCAGGGCCCTTCTCCACATCCATCTCCAGAGGGGCTACCTGTGTGTGCCAAACCGTCATACCGGAGTCCATCTTGCTGGTGCGTCCTCTGTGCTGCTATTTTCTGATGTCCAGCAGGCTGGAAAAAAAGGAAAAAGAGAGATGAAGAAGAGGATTAGCCCTAAATAAACACCTCAGGTCACTACAACCCTGCAGGCTCACACCTCATTCTATTATGTAAACAATGCAACTTCATGGGTTGGTCCTGAAAAACCCATCCTATATATTTCAACTAATTTGGAGGAAGTTGAAAAAAGCAATACTGTAGATAAACCTTATTTGATTCACTAATAAACAATAAAAATGTGATTTGAAGAACCTATATATATATATATATATATATAATGATAGAATAACTTGAGCAATACTACTGCATTAAATTTGTTATTTTAATAAAATGCCTCAGCATAAACACAACATAGGGCCATTTTCCCAATGTCCTTGCTAATGTGTCTTTACTGTGTCAGTTAAACGGTTAAACCTGTTCCTGGGTGGGGGTGGAACAGTGTGGCTGACCCCAGCTTTCTAAACTGGCATATGCAAACAGGATAGAATATCATTGTTCTGTTCAAGTATAAGGACAATGATGGTAATGGATTCATTGGGAAATGCTTTGCCTTTAGATTTGATCACTACTTTTTAACTTATGGATGTTCATTACATTATTTAATATTCAATATAATATTAATAAAAACTCAGGTTTTACTATTTACAGGCCTGTAATTTCAATTTATTGTTCCAAATGCCAGAATGGTCAATATTTAGGACTAAATAAAACATGCAAACATTAATTTTGAGAGAATTCAGATTTCATGTCTTGGCCTGTTTCAAATGTTAGTGTCACGTGTGATACAGAGCAGGACAGGAGGCAGATGTAATGACAGGTTTTTTTTAATGAACATATGAAACAAAATACAATGAAACTAAAACAAGGAGCACAAATTGAGAAGCAAACAGAGGAAGGAATAGAAAATAACAAATAAACCAACTTGAATATAGAACAGTCCCAACCAGGACACAAGAAGCACATGCTGACATTAACACCAGCAAACACTGACTGAGACAAAGGACCTTATATACACAGACAAAGACTAGACACAAGTGGAGCAGACAACAAGAGGGCAGGGTTACGAAGGAGGCACAGGTGGACAGCTATGGCAGCTATGATGGAGACAAGACTGAAAACACAACAAAGCCTGTTCTAGCACCAAAACAAAACAGAACAAAGACGGCAAGGACAGGACAGTGTCCAAGTGTGACAATTATTAGCTGTTAGTTGCAGCTTTAATTATATGTTTTAATGATTTGTTTTCATTCAGATTTTTACATTTTTGCATTGTAATAAAAATTGTATGTGTTATTAAAGAATATAAGCATCATCCTTTTCAGGGTTACCTGCACTTTTCAGTAAATATAATCTGTAGGCCTCGTGACCCTCATGACCCATGTAATAAACATGACCCAAATGTTCCACAGATGCTGGGAAGCCAGAATATATCAGATGATAAACGTACTGTGTTCTGGATTTATGACTCTGTGTACCACTCTGCGCCAGCTCTAAGGACTCACCCTAGTGTTGACATGACTGGCTAAGTGACTATGGCAACGGTACACAGGGCAGCACCGTGCCAATGCTTTGTGTTTCGTTAAACAGTATGTCTACTGTCCTGCTATGCTGTAGCTACTACAACTGCTTTCACTTGACATGCTAATGTGTCCACAAAAGCTTCGAAAGCACTGGTGCACTTTAAACGCTCTCTCATGTCATCAGTGTCACATTACGAGGTTTTATGCTGAGTCATTTCAGCACCTTGGTCATCGTGCTGGAGCATGTGTACTAGTGCTGTGGGTCTCCCTCAGTAACAGCGGGGCGCAGACACAGACCGCTTTGTTGCCACTGCTATTGCCACTGCTATTGTCAGTGCTGTCAGCATGACTGCCCTTCAGAAACCTTCTCAGAACACTCACACACACTCCGTTTCTCCGCCTTACGAGACCTGCTGCACAGATAGGCCACAATGATGACCTTTAAGTGCAGGTAGCCGTAAACGTAATATGGTATGTCTGTAACAACTACAACAGTGCTTTAATACCAGCACTTGAACATGGCTGTAGAACGGTAGATTATCAGTTTGAACAGGGTTTAAAAAGGTTAAGTCAGGCTTTTGATGCTGTCAAGCTGTGATGCGGGTTATACTGTCCGGCCCTGTACTATATGTGTGTTTATTTTACTACAAAGCACTGCATTTAATCCATGTTCTGAACCCTGTGTGTGTGTGTGTGTGTGTGTGTGTGTGTGTGTGTGTGTGTGTGTGTGTGTGTGTNTGTGTGTGTGTGTGTGTGTGTGTGTGTGTGTGTGTGTGTGTGTGTGTGTGTGTGTGTGTGTGT
>CM067518.1:20808000-20818000 GCA_034509495.1 Acestrorhynchus altus
GAGAGAGAGAGAGAGAGAGGGAGGGGGGGGTTGAGGGGGTAGAAATCAAATCAGTGTGGCTCCTGCGTGCAGCAGAGGTGTAGAAGGATGATTGTGGATTGGTTAAAGAGAGGCGGAGGATTGTCATGCATAAGGTAAGCGCTCGTCCACGGGCTTTGTTTGAAAGCGCTGATGTCTGAGGAGGCGTTTGACAGCCTTTGCCAAGGTATCAAAAGCAAGCACTTTCTGCACTTTGATTCTGTCCTACGATACGTCAAACGTGCACGACGGCTCGTGTGATTTGAGATCCATTTAAGTGCTCTCGCCTGTGTTTGTGGCATTTCTGCATTATTTTGCCTTGTTTGCTTATAGACAACATTTTATATAATAAAATTATATATATATATATATATATATATATATATATATATATATATATATATATATATATATATATATATATATATAAAATCACTGTTGATATTTCATTACTTTCATCAGTTCACCAGCTGTTGCATCGGTCCTGGCTTCCACTGAACTCTCTTTTTCACAGGAAAAAACATTGTGTCTCATTATATTCACTGGTTCCAATGAAAAGATCATTTGTAACATATTTGGGGAATGATCAACGGTCCTTGGCCTCTAGTCTAATGTGCTCATCTAAAACAGAACCTGGGCCAGTATAAATCCTTACAGCTTTTTCTGCGTCTGCATAATTTGGCCTTTCCTAATACAGTCAGCATTATTAGTGTAATTAATCAGATAGACACCGTCCTCTGTTCTTTTCTTCACGCTCAGACTGTTGCTGCCCTCTGCTGCTGCTGCATTCCTTGTAAACTGAGATCAAAAAGCCCATCTAAACCATTTAGCTGAAATCTGCAGACAGAATTAAACACACAAAGAGATTTACTCAACATATTAGTAGAATATAAACATCACCTGTACCATTGTACTGTATTTTGTGTATATAATACATACTGCACTGTGTATTTATCTAATATCTTGTACTGAGTGCATTATTATCCCTTGCTATTCCACTACTACTGTAATAATGTGAATATCCCCACAATCTTACCCATCATTTTAGTTTAATTCAAATAGAAAAATGTATTCCTTCCAATGGGTTTTTCCTACAGAGAGCTGAATAAATGCACACAGTTAAGCAAATTAAATGTGTCACATTTCACTTCTTATGATGATCTTCGAAGCATGGAAACATCCACCCTGTCACTCTGCACTATGTGTACAACACATTCACTCAGGCCCACCTTTTCTCTGGATTGTGGTTGCACATGGATATGTGTTTCATATTTCTCTCCAGCAGAAGGCGATCCTCAGCCTTAAAGAGAGCTATGAGAGTGATGCAAAAATGAGGCTGGAACATGTTTTGGTACAAGTGATTTAAGCAATTTGTTCAAATTCTAGCAGGTAGCATTGTCCTGACAGACTGGGTTCAGCATTCAGTTTAAGACTACGCTTAAAAATCCAACTATGTCTCTTAATTTTAACCTGTATTTCAGTCCCCTGTCCATGTCAATTAACCACCTCTTTCTTGGGTCTTAAACTTTAGAACTCTAGGCCAATTTTGTGGGATGTTTTTGTAGTTTGACATTTATTTGTGTTTATTAGAGGACTGTGTCTTCATCTGAGATGTAAATATTAACAGAATTTAGATATTTGTATTAATTTGACCATGTTTTCATCAAAACTTTACTTGTGCCTATCATTTTGTTTTGCCTATAAGCACTAAAAAACACTTTAACTTTTGTGTTATTTGCAATGATTAAATCAATTAAAATTAAAAAAAATAAAAAGCAACCCAAATATCTTTTATTATTTTATGTATGGATCAGTATTACCCCTTCTCACACTGTGTGAGAACAAAAAAAGGGAGCAGCCCACTCCTTCTCATTTTCCTCTGTCACCCAATATCTGGGCAGTGAGGTCTTTAGCCCGACTCCCTCTCACTGATAAGTCGGAGTCTGCATGCAGGTTGAGCACGTACAGAGAAGTAAACATGCTGCTCTAAAAAAAACTTTGCTGTCCATCTACAGTTTGTTAAAGATCACATGGACAAACTACAGAAGAGTTGGAATAAATGTCTTGTGGATGGATGAGACCAAAATAGATCATTTGTAAGAAGTGTTATGTTTGGAGAAAGAAAAACACTGTACTCCAGCATAAAAACACCAAGATAACACCAAGAGTAAGCCACCACACCATGTGGGAGACTGGGGTTCAATTCCCAGCCTGACCAACTATATTGTGCTACACCAATAAGAGTCCTTGACACTACTCCGGCCCACCTCTGTAATCTTGTAAGTTGCTCTGGATAAATGCCAAAAATGTAAATGTAAATGATTTGGTGTCGAATAGGATGGGTTCCCTTTCTGAGTCTTTGTTCCTCTCAAGGATTTCTCCTCCCAGTCTGGGGAGTGTCTTTTTGCCACTGTTGCCTTTTGGCTAAAAAGAGGCTTCGACCCACATCCAATTATTATCCCCCAACTGTCTTTAAAAGGCTTTTACTCACATGCCCTTTTGCTGCTTTACAGATGCCCACATCTCACCTCATTACTCCCCACCGGCACCAGTTTGGTCCCACTGGTAGTCCAGGCAGTTGGCTCCGCCCCTGCCTTCCATAAAATATACTCAAAAAGAGTATATATATTAACCAGATACTGGTCTCAGTCTGAACCAGCTCATTTATGGAAACATTCATTTGATAAAGATTTAAAAGTGGTTCTTCTATTCCATAGGAAGCTTCTGAGAATGGTCTGTGACTGTCTGTGCTCAACATGGATCACAGTGTTATGCAATGTTACTATTTATAACTCCCACAAAATAAACACTCACAAAAGGATGGGGGTAAGAATACATAGGCCATGAATTATTTAAAATTGTGTCAAAGTGTTAGAGTGATAGCAGTGATAGAGGCCTTTAATTGAACATCTATTTTAGAATAGGATATTGTAGGGTTCGCCACAATAAACGTTTGGTCAAGTCTCACTCTGCATCATTCTACCATAAATTTAACAACAGTGCTGCTACTAAAGCATGCTTAGGTATCAGCATTAGCTCCAGGCATGGCAAGCAGTCAGAGATCGCTCATTTCATTCAGATGTATGAGTTACACATGACTTCATAATGTCAGTGAACTCTGACTTTTCATATTGGGTAGGGACTAAATGTCAAACCTGCATGATTTCCACAGGCCACAGCTCATGTGAGTGTGCGTGTGTGTGTGTGTGTGTGTGTGTGTGTGTGTGTGTGTGTGGACAGGGTTGGGGGTTGTGGCTCTTTCTATAGTGTAACCTATTGATTTCCAATAGAGCTAAAACATTTGGATGACAGTCAAACTTTATAGCCTGTTTTGTTCTCATGAACTTTGACCTACTATCCATAACTGAAAAGAGGCAAGGATTTTGATTACTTGAGGATTTCACCATTGACTAACGTACTTAAACATCTGGACATTTGATCTTCAATTTAACTTCATTGTATAGAGTTCTGTTGATGGAGATGGGTGACAGAAATAAACACACAAAACTGAAGAAATGTCTTTTTAAAATAATTACACATTCATTACTAATTCAAATGCTATGAAAAGAAATCAGGGGCACTATCATTAGGACTATCACTGGAGAGGCATTTGGAGGTGGGTGTCTTATTTAAACCTCAAACATGGTTCGCTCTTGATTGTTGAAGTGAGTAGCCATGGTCAGATCCAAAGAATCAGAGACTTTCAAATAGAAGGCTGTAGAAGCATACGAGTTTGGGAAAGGATTGAAACATATCTCAGAACAATCTGAAATCAGATGCTCTACTGCCCTCTAAATGATTTATAAGTGAAGCAACTGTCAACATGAGGACGTCAGGCCACTCTAGCAGATTCAATCTGAGAGCTGATATGTATAGAAATCTCCAACAATCCTTAAACTGTTATCATTGGGCCCACAATTAACTCTCGCCACAGTTGATATCAAAGTGCATCCTCTGAGCAAGAGACCAAACAAATTTGATTGTCATGGGAGGTGTGCAATGAAGAAACAAGGGAAAAAAGTAAATGAAAAGAAGAAGAAAAAGAAAAAAACATCAGGGTTGCCAGAGAACACATAGACAAAGAGCAGGACGTCTGAAACAATGTGCTTTGGACAGATGAATCCAAAGTTGAATTATTTGGACATAGTAACACAAGACATGTTTAGCAGAAACCAAACACAACTTTTACGCACAACCACTCTCTCCATCATAGAAACCACTGTCAAATCTTAATTGTATCAGAGGAAGCTTGAGGAAATAGAAGACCATCTGTACAATGACTGATGGTGAAACACTACATAGCTGAAGGAATTCCACTGGGAGGAGTGGGAGAAACCTTCTCCCAGCCAGTGTCAGAGACTGGTAGACAGTTATAAGAAACATCAAATTTCAGCACAAGGAAAAAAAACAGCCATTAAGATAACAGGTGTCTTAACTTTTCCTCACAGGAACATTGTATTTCAATGAATTACATTACAATGTTTAAAATACATTTGTTCAGTCTTATGTGCTTAGTTATATCACATCCATTTCTTGATATAGTGCAAATGCAGATCACATATTAAAGGGGTGTCCTTACTTTTTCATTTTACTGTAGCTGTAGCTAAAAGTCCTTCAGTCCAAGAGTGGTCTTGCTTTGTGGCTTGTTTAAGATCTATCCACAAATTGTCTATTACATTTAGCTCAGAGCCATTCAGCTGAGGACCATTCCAAAAGCCATCATTGTAGTCCTGCTGTAGAAGCCATCTTCTATTTAGGTTAAACCTTTTACAGCTGGTTCGATGTTTTTGTACAAATTATTTTCATTCTTATCAGCATATAAGCAGTTGTCTCTTATCTTGACCTCCACATTTCCCCTGAACTGTCATTTGTTAATACCATTCCATGTCTTCTTGTAGCCTTCTTCTACCTTGTGGGAATTGATTACACTGATTTTAAGATGTTTTAGGCAGCTGCTTAGAGGAGCTCGTGTTTGTTTAGTGTTAGTACCGGGTAGAAATGTTAATTCAGATGATGCGTCCTTATGATATGTATTAGGGACATACCTCAGGCCTTGTTTGCTGATAAAAGTTTGAGATTTAGTTTAATCTTGGGTAAACACAAATATAACATTTCAGTAGAAGGAAAAACCTGTTAATGGGAGTTAATTTCACAAGATTTGGGGGTAATCCTATTGGTCAGTTAATCAACACATGTTCACAGGTTTCAGATCTTGTCAAAAATGTGTAGGGAGTCCAAATGTTTGTTTAGGCCACACTCATAGTTTAGACGTTTTATTCCATATGGTAACATTTCAGAAGAAGAGAAAACATTCTTAATATTTTGAATGTAAGTTCAAATCTAATCAAAATAAATTTATTGTCATATCACATTACACAGGTGTAAGGGTGAGTGAAAAAGTCCCTTGCAGTAGTAACGCAGATGCATAAAAAACACAGGAGAAAAATATATATAATATACATTTAGGTAATAGAAATAGAGTATTTACACTTTAAATTACACTATACATGCTTTATACATATATTAATGCACTGAAACATAAATTATTGCACTCTAGATATTCTGTGCTTATAGAATCTATAAAAAGAATGTCTGCATTATATTTACATATGCACTGGGTAAAGAAATATATGTAGCTGTAGTGTGAGAAGGTACCGGGCAACAGTTAATGTCACAAGAGTATTTTAAGAGTATTTTTTAAAAATGAAAAAACACAACAAAACAGAAGAGTTTGTCAAAGCGAGAGACACAGCTTCTGTATGTGTAGCTCAATAAATTTTGCCCTTCCAAATATTCATTCCAAAGAGCATTGCTATTTGTTTTTTAATGTAAAGTGTATTTTAATACATATTGGTTTAACATACCAGAATCTCAGAATGGAGTTGTAGAGGTTTCTAAAGGTGTCCTGCAATAATCCATACCATGCAGCTTGGTTATTCTCCCTCAGTTCCTGCAAATGTTGTGGTAGGGGTGAAGTGTAGATAATGTGTCCAGTAGCATCTCACACATTTTCAGTCAGTTATGGGTCTGTTGATGTGGCTGTTGGAATAGCACACACACAGATTGGTTGGTCTTCTCCACTAGAACAAACTGTATAGTAATACTGGTGCAATATGTCAATAAGGCCTACGATAAGATACGATACGATTCTTCTCAAACTCTTCCAACTGCAAATACTTCACTGGACAAGGATGTTTCCAACACAACAGCATTATTCAGAATGTAAAGCGTAATGGGATTAGGTACTGCAATACGGCCTGTCATTGTTTACTTCACATGCACGGTTGAGCATGAAACTTCAACCATTAGCATGTCTCACAATGTCTAACCTACACTTTTTGCTGATGAGTGAATATTATTTATATATATATATATATATATATATATATATATATATATATATATAAAATTTATATTATTTATTTATTTTAAATACTATTTATATTATATATATTATTCATATTATTTATTTATATATGATAGTATTATTTATATTCACTTACACTCAAACTGGAGATATAAAAACTAATTTAACATAAAAAAATATATATATGTCACCTCTGGTTACTAGTTTATAAAATAAAGGAAAGTTCATCAAAAATGTACTAGTTATTTAGAATTGCAGTACTATAGGATTCATGTTATCCTGTGTTTCATGGCTCTATCATAACTACTTCAACTCAATGACTATATGTCAAGCAGTTCATGAATTAATCATGATGAAAACAAGAAAATAAACAAGCACTAATTCCCCCAGGCTTAGACACAGAAACTGTAGAACGTTTCATTTTTACACACTGCCTGCAAAGTGGATTCTGTAAACCCATATATGCCACAATATCCCATTTTTAGCTACAGTATATTCTCAAAATAAGAATAATACCCATCCTAGTAAGAGGATCCTCACATACGTGTATGAAAACTGCTCAAAGAGTGTAGAAGTCATTCGAGCTGTCCTGAATGTGATTTGTTGTCATTGCGATGTTATCAGTTGTCATCCACAGCTCCTGGGAGAAGGGTGAGAGATGGAAAAAGTTAGCAAAAGGGAGCAAAATATTCCAGCTGTGAGCAGTTCTATCCTCATATCTGTCATGACTCTGCATTCTCATGCATAATTCAGTGTTACTTTCTCTTGTTTAATTCACACAACATGAATTTCAAACTAGAGTCAGTGTTAGTTTTTACCTGTTATTCACATTTTAGAGTCTAGTTTGGAGAATGTCTCCAATGTCCCCGCTCTGCTGATGTCCTTATCTATGTGCAGCAGTTGAGCTGATATGTTCTTTTGTGTTGTCTTTATGGCACTGGAGTCATTCAGTGGTCCTGCTGTCTATGTGCCCCAGGCAGTTCCTCTTTTCGTTCTCTTTTTTCCTCTTTTTCTCCCTCATCTCTCTCTCTGAGTTCCAGGGGCACATGTGACAGAAGGAGTGCTCTGTTAATTAGAGGGATCCTTTGTTTGTGGGTATCTCCTTGAGCCGCTCTTTTTGCTGTCTCCATTGTTGCTGGGATATCTCGAAGAGTCTGACCACCCTAACAGAAGGTTTTTATTGGGTGCTTAATGAGTCTACCTCGGGTGGTCTCCCCTACATTCACCTCTGACTCTCTCTCTGACCTGTGGTGTAACTGTAGTAACTGTAGGCCCTATCTCTCTCATCCACTGAGCAAGCAAATGTGATTGTGGATCTTTGTTTGTGAATTTGTTTGTGTGTGTGTGTGGGGGGGGGGGAGGGGGGGTGTACTCATCAGCTTTATTAGATTTGAAGTGAGAAGCAGCACTACTATGGAACAGACTACAGGAATTTTTTGTTAATTTTTAGGATTTATTGACTGCTGTGCCATTATGCAGCCCCCTAGTGGCACAGACACCAACATCTACATTTAAAAGTGTAGTTCAAGGGTTTTGATGTAAACATTCACAGTGGTTTGGTGTAAAATTCTCCATTCTAGAAACATTAATCAGGTCAGGATTGTTCACAATAATAGTAGTGGGAATCAAAACCCCTTAGAACCCATGGGTTTAGAACCCATCCCATGTGGGATGTGGTCGTACGTTTATGCGCCAAAAAATGAGAAAAGTATTTATAGGGTACAGTCACACATTTCAGATTATTATTACTATCTGTCTTCATTTCAGATGTAAATATTCAGAGAATATGAATATAGATAGATAGATAGATAGATAGATAGATAGATAGATAGATAGATAGATAGATAGATAGATAGATAGATAGATAGAACAATATAACAGAATTATCAATTTTTCTATTGACTGCAAAATGTATGTAAATGGGTTATTAACATAGATCTTTTGGGTGTAATAAGAGTTATATGTCTCTGACCGTAAGGTTTAATAAATCATAGCACAGAGGTTCAATTTTGCAGCGGAGCAATATCACAAAACTGCCAAATCTATGAATTCACTGTCAAATAAAACTGTTCATACCATATTTCTAGTTTCAGATAAATTAAATGTTTGTCTCTTGGGAAAGTGGCACGTGTGCAATAGGGGAGCCGGTGGATAGAAGCTGACCCCCAGTGACACTGTTCTGATCTCCCTCATCTCTTCTGCAGCACCTGCTCCTACACAAGTAGAAAGCAGAAGGTCACAAGGAGCATGAACTCTGTGTACCACACATCTCCTGAGGTTAAGGGTCAGGCAGTGACCAGCATGACTGTCCCAGCGTGACTCTACCACTCTATAGCCTGCTGTAACTGGACCTGGAGGATGATAACATGTTGAAAGGATGGAATCAAGCTGCCAAGGATGGTTTGACCCTTCAGTCACACTGCTGTCCACTGGGGTCAGGAAATATAATCACTATATATTAATCAGTGCACAGTTGGATTCCTTTGGAGACTGAGTGACATTGCCCTAAAACATGAATAAATAATTCATCAGAAGTGGATCAAGCTTTTCAAAGCTCTATTTGAAAATGTCTCATTGGTAGGCCACAATTACTTTACAGTTCAGATGCAATTATGTAATTACACAATTGTTTTATATGATTATATATATATACTAGCTTTCAAATGATGTTGATGATAGAAATCATGACTAACATGTTCTTAAATTTATGAATAAAATGGTTTCTGCCCATTTTTTATGATAATTGCAAATTCCATTCCAAGGCCCAAGACAGGGTTGGTAAGGTGGGTATATATATATATATATATATATATATATATATATATATATATATATATATAAATACTTTTGTATAAAATTGCAATAATTAATGTTCAGCCTCCACTACAAATTGGGTTTAAACGTTCAACTGTTTGCAAAAAACAAACAACAACAGTTTAAGATCAATACAACTTACACAAGTGTTACTACAGCACCTCAGAATTATTCAACCTCTTAATGACAAATGTCTTTAGTAATTTACTAGAGCACCTTCCATCAGGTTCTATCAGCTACATGACCTTTTAATGATCAAAATATATGATTCACTTAACCATATACAAGATAATTTCATATGAAGAACCGCGAAGATCATTTTTAGAATTCAAGGATTTAAGTGTCTTAGTCTCTATTATTATATCTTTGCTGTCGACAAAAACCTTATCTAAAAAAAGAATGCCTTAGTGATGCGGAAAATCCTTCTTAACTTTCTGGCAATTAAAATGATTTTATTCCAAGTCATTTTTTCCAACTGAAATAAACCCAGTTTAGTCAAAAGGAGTTTGAGCATTGTTTAATGCTGAGGCTTACATGTACATGCTCAACTCTGCATGTAGACCCTGACTGATCAGTGAGAGGGGATGTCAATGGCAGACAGGCCAACACATATAATGACATATAATAAATGAAAATGAGAAGGGAGGGCTGTTTGCTCTCTTTCTTTGTTCACACAGTGTTCAAATTTCAAACAAAAGTGGGATAGCGGAGAAGGGGAGAAGGGATAATACTCATACATTAAAATAATAATAATAAAGGGCATTCAGGTTGTTTATTTTATTTTTGTGTACTGTCATATGT